>LR756404.1:1026838-1039402 GCA_902729485.2 Mus minutoides | reverse complement strand
CCTAGTTGGCCATCAGTGGGAAGAGAGGCCCCTTGGTTATGCAGACTTTTTATGCCCCAATACAGGGGAACGCCGGGGCCAGGGGGTGGGAGCGGGTGGGTAAGGTAGCAGGGCCGGGAGGGGGGAGGATATAGGGAACTTTCTGGATAACACTTGAAATGTAAATGAAGAAAATATCTAATAAAAGTTGAAAAAAAAATTAACAACACATTACATATTTTACTTAGAATAGTTCTATTCTCTTCAATTTCTCTGATAGTGTCCCTTGCTAGTACAATAACTACTCAAATATAATTTAATAAATTATATTTGGATTGTCAAAAACAAATGTCATGCTTTTTTATTGAATAAACAAGGGATTATCTGGAAAGAAAGTGTGATACATTAAGGTTTTTGGCTTCAATTGGTTTCCCTGATTATTAAAAATCAAAATATCTAAGGTATATTCCTATTTTTTTAAAAAAAGGGTTCCTTCCTAAATTTGTGTACTTATTGCACAGTAGTGATCATAATGTGTTTCTGCCTCTAACTGGTTATCTGCATTTAGCTAAGACTACCCTAAAATTAGAAGATTGCTACAGATATTCATTTATATTCCCTCATTCTTTTTAATATGCATAAATTAATTCTGGAATTACTGGATTATAGTTTCATCTACAGATTAAATCACCTCATGCACCATTGGTACGTTTGATATGTGGTATCAAATAAGATAGACTTCATCATTGGTACAGCATTGAAAAACTTAATTGAAAGGATGAGAGTAGAGAGATAAGGAAACAATTTTTGGATTAATACTGCCTGCCAGCCAAAGTATGCTTCAGTCCTCTACTATTCCTCTGTTACTAGCTTATCTATTTTCTGAGATTGAACAATGACATACTTTAAATGAGTAACTCATTAAGTT
This sequence comes from Mus minutoides, assembly GCA_902729485.2. Taxonomy (NCBI): domain Eukaryota; kingdom Metazoa; phylum Chordata; class Mammalia; order Rodentia; family Muridae; genus Mus; species Mus minutoides. The sequence continues at coordinate 1,038,495 of LR756404.1, read as the reverse complement.
ATTGAAAGGTCTCAAATAATATCTTGCTGTAATTCAAGTGAGTAGAGAATATTACTACATGCTTCATATCTTGAAACTTAAACATAATCAGGCCTACAGAATGATTTCTAATGAAGTCAATAAGCATGGATAAATCACTAATTAATTAAGATGACACTACATTTGGAATTTTGGGTAAATATTGACATTGTCAATTTAAGAATTTTTGGGGCTAATATCCAATAGTGAGTGCATATCAAGTGAGTTCTTTTGTGACTGGGTTACCTCACTCCAGATACATCCATTTGCCTAAGAATTTCATAAATACATTTGTTTTTAATAGCTGAGTAGTACTCCATTAGAATACCTAAGCTACAATTTGCAAAACAAGAAAATCAAGAAGAAGGAAGATCAACCTGTGGATACTTCATTCCTCCTTAGAGTAAGGAACAAAATACCCATGGAAGGAGTTACAGAGACAAAGTTTGGAGCTAAGAGAAAAGGATGGACTATGCAGAGACTACCCCACCTGAGGATCCATCCCATAATCAACCACCAAACAAAGACACTATAGCATATGCCAGCAAGATTTAGCTGAAAGGATCCTGATATAGCTGTGTCTTGTGAGGCTATGCACTGCCTGGCAAATACAGAAGTAGATACCCACAGTCACCTATTGGATGAAACACAGGGCCCCCAATGGAGGAACTAGAGAAAGTGGCCAAGGAGCTAAAGGGGTCTGCAACCTAATAGGTAGAACAACAATATGAACTAACCAGTACCCCCAGAGCTTGTGTCTCTAGCTGCATATGTAGCAGAAGATGGCCTACTTGCCATCATTGGGAAGAGAGGCCTCTTGGTCTAGCAAACTTTATATGTCCCAGTACAGGGGAACACCAGGGCCAAGAAGTGGGAGTGGCTGGTTAGGGGAGCAGGGTTGGGGAAGGTATAGGGGACTTTCAGGATAACATTTGAAATGCAAATGAAGAAAATATCTAATAAATATTGAAAAAAAGAGAATATTTTGGGTTCTCTGAGATAATCCTATGCCATAGCACTTCATACCCAAATATCTATTTCCTGGAGAGCACTGATCTCCCAGGAGTGGTGGCACACCTGTGAGCAAAATAAGACCACTGCTTCTGCTCCAAGGGACTTGCCCAGGGACCTCAGGACACAGGAACTGAGTAGTACCCTGTTTCCTTCTGTGCCCTGATCTGACCCTATGCCACAGCTCTCTATACCCAAATTCCTCCCAAAGAGAACTGGTATCATAGGAGTGCTGACACGTAGGCTTACAGGAGTGACAAGCCCCTGTCAGAGACAGCAAGACCAGCTAACACCAGAGATAACCAGATGTCAAGAGGCAAGGGCAAGATCATAAGTGAGAAAAACAAAGGCTATGTGGCATCATCAGAACTCAGTTCTCCCACCACAGAGAGCCCTTGATATCCCAACACATGAGAAAAGGATGCTCCAATTTAAAATCACATCTCATAATGATGACAGAGGATTTTAAGGACACAACACACTTAAGAAAATACAGGATAACACAGGAAAGCAGCTAGAACCCCTTAAAGAGGGAACACAAAAGTCCCTTAAGGAGTTACAGGAAAACATAACTAAACAAGTGAAGGAATTGAACAAAAACATCCAGGATCTAAAACTGGAAATAGAAACAATAAGGAAATCTCAAAGGGAGACAATGCTGGAGATAGAACATCTAGGAAAGAGATCAGGAGACATAGACACAAGCATTCACCAACAGAATACAAGAGATAGAAGAGAGAATCCCAGGTGCAGAAAATACCACAGAAAACATTGACACAACAGTCAAAGAAAATGCAAAATGCAAAAAGCTTCTAACCCAAAACATCCAGGAAATCCAGGACACAATGAGAAGACCCAACCTAAGGATAATAGGTATAGAAGAAAGTGAAGATAACCAACTTAAAGAGCCAGTAAATATCTTCGACAATATTGTAGGAAAAAAACAAAACAAAACAAAACAAAAAACTTCCCTAACATAAAGAAAGAGATGCCTACAGAACTTCAAATAGATTGGACCAGAGAAGAAATTCCTTCTGTCACATAATAGTCAAAACATACAATGCACAAAACAAAGAAAAAACATATTTTACGCAGTAAGGGGAAAAGGTCAAGGAACATACAAAGGCAGACCTATCAGAATTACACCAGACATCTCACCAGAAACTATGAAAGGCAGAAGATCCTGGGCAGATGTTATACAGACACAATGAAAACACAAATGCCAGCATAGGATACTATATCCAGCAAAATTCTCAAGTTCGCTAGATGGAAAAACCAAAGTATTCCATGACAAAACCAAATTTATATAATATCTTTCCACAAATCCAACACTAGAAGGAAAACACCAACACACGGAGGGAAACTATACCCTAGAAAAAACAAGAAATAATATTCTATTCAACAAACCCAAAAGAAGATAGCCAAAGATAAAAATAACATCAAAAATAACAGGAAGCAACAGTCACTATTCCTTATTATCTCCTAACATCAATGCACTCAATTCCCCAAAAGAGACATCAACTAACAGACTAGATATATAAATAGGACCCAGCATTTTGCTGCATACAGGAAACACTCCTAAGTATTAAAGACAGATGCTACCTCAGAGTAAAGGGCTGGGAAACAATTTTCTAAGCAAATGGTCCCAAGAAACAACCTGTAGTAGCCATTCAAATATTGAATAAAATCAACTTTCAACCAAAATCTATCAAAAAAGGATAAGCAGGACACTTCATACTCATTAAAGGAAAAATCTACCAAGAACTCTCAACTCTGAACATCTATGCTCCAAATGCAAGGGTACCCACATTCATAAAAGAAACTCTGCTAAAGCTCAAAGCACGCATTATACCTCAAACAATAATAGTGGGAGACTTCAGCACCCCAAACTCATCAATGGACAGATTGTGGAAATACAACCTAAACAGGTACACATTGAAACTAACAGAAGTTATGGACCAAATGGATTTAACACATATCAATAGAACATTTCATCCTAAAACAAAAGAATATACTCTCTTCTCAGCACCTCATGGTACCTTCTCCAAATTGACCATATAATTGGTCACAAAACAGGCATCAACAGATGCAAGAAGATTGAAATAATCACATGCATCCTATCAGATCACCACAGACTAAGGCTGGTCTTCAATACCAACAAAGACAACAGAAAGCCCACCTACACATGGAAGCTGTACAATGTTCTCATCAATGATGACTTGGTCAAGGATGAAATAAAGAAAGAAATTAAAGTCTTTTTAGAATTTAATTAAAATGAAGGCACAATGTACCCAAACTTATGGGACATAACGAAGGCAGTGCTAACAGGGAAACTGAACTCTGGGTGCCTCCAGAAAGAAACTGGAGAGAGGATACACTAGCAGCTTGATAGCACACCTGGAAGCTCTGGAAAAGTTATAATCCAAGCCAATCTGGTGTGAAATAGAAAGAGGGGACCACTGTGGAGAAGATAAAGGCACACAGATTATCTCTAGGACCTCTAGAGTATTTCTTCAGTATCAAGAGAATTGTCCATAAAATACCACAATGCTTAGCCAAAAGATGTAGCTAAACAGTAAACTAATTGCCTAGAATACAGAAGACCATGGATTTAATCTCAAACATAGAAAAAAAAAAACATACACAGCTTTCATAAAAGTGAATGAATCCACTGTGAGGTGAAAACATAGAATTAGTAACAGCCCAGCAGTCATTATTCCTAGCCTACAAAATGATGGGTCTTCTAGTTTTGTCTTGTCTTGAATCTATTACAAAGAATTTGGGCTCTAAAGAAAATGGGTGAGTCTCAGTGTATGACAGTATGTATATAAGATAAGTCTGGAGCATCTTTCAGTAATATAAGGAACTGATTATAGAAAGAAAAACTAGCCAGCAAAGATGGGATTATATCAAAATAAAATAGGAGCCAATGAAAGGAGCTTCCAATTCCTAAATTTAAGCGATCTCAACAAAGAAAAAATAGTGGAGTTGTACTGTATAACATAAATATACATTATAAAAAGCAATTGACTGAATAGATAAAAGGAAGAGGAGAGACCAAACTTCTATAGGGAAGAATTATAGTTTATATCACTATTCTATCATGATGGGGTGGACTATCGATACCCAGTTCTCCTCACAGTCATCTATAGGGCAGAACACAGGGTCCCCAATGTAGGAGCTAGAGAGAGTACCCAAGAGCTGTGGGGGTCTGCAACCCTGTAGATGGAACAACAATATGAACTAATCAGAACCCCCAGAGCTCATGTCTCTATCTGCATATGTATTAGAAGATGGCCTGGTTGGCCATTATTGGGAATCAAGGCCCTTGGTCTAGCAATCTTTATATGTTCCAGTACAGGGGAATGCCAGGGCCAAGAAGTGGGAGTGGGTGGGTAGGGGAACAGGGCAGAGGAAGTGTATAGGGGACTTATGGGATAGCACTTGAAATGTAAATGAAGAAAATATCTAATAATAAATGTGAAAAAAAAAACCATGAACTCAGAAAAAAAATTGGCTGTGAATAATGACTTTCTTCCAAAGACTATAGTAAGAAGTCTGATATGATCGCATAAGCCTATAATCCCTACACTTGGGAGGCTGAGGCAGAAAAGCTACAGGTTCAAGGTCAGTTTAATATATATAGCTAGTTCCAGGAGATTTAAGAAAGGACAGAGTTATTTTTAACAGTAAATAAAGACAAATGCTACTTCAAATCAGGTGATCAAAGTCAACACCAATATTCATATCATATTGTTTGTAACCTTGATATACTATTATGATGATGGACTTCTGCTAACAAAAAGGGTTGAAATGGGAAAAGGGAAAAAAAGGATACAGCAAGATTGAGGACATTTGTATAGTAGAGGCAGTAACCAGTAACTAGTTCATTATTTCAATCAAGAACCTTTGCACAGTAGGATAATGCTTTGTAAAGGAAGGGACCATTTATGAAAACAAACAGAATCAAAATCAAGTAGATTAGAAGAAAAATGAAGTACTTTTGATCCACAGGCTTCAGTGATGGTGAGGATTAATAAGGGGCAAGGAGGCAAAGAGTAGTGATATCCTGGAAAACACAATGTCAGTCTTTTAAAAAGTGAATGTTATCTATTTCTTAGTTGTGCCAAGAGCTGCACAAGTAGAGTATATTGCCTATCACTAAGGAATCAGTACAAATAATTGCTGCTTTTGCTGTGACCATGGGGATTCATATTACCTTCAAAGGAAACTAACCTCTCTGTCTGTTCTTCTCAGTACTCTCCTGCACAGGTGCACAAAAGTGGTTCTAAGGCTTCAGGAGGTTTCTCTATTTATACTCTACCTTGTTCTCTTGGCCTTTAGAACAATGAGGACTCACCAGGGAGTTCCAAGTGCTTTTGATGAAGTGGCATAGCTTTACACCTGAGACAAAAATAGAAAGGGTCTGTATTTCCAAGAAGTTAAAATCAAATAGTAGAGTGCAGGTCCCCAGTGAAAATGGCAGAATTGAAAGGTGAGTTAAAGGTCATTTCAGCTATGTACTTTAAAACCAAATGTGTCTCTATCTAAAATGCTAGCTCCTAGGTTCTAATGCTACGCTGTGGAGGGAGATCACAGGAGCCCCTAAGGTAAAATAATTTGCTTCTTATTGTAAATTTCTGGCAAAAGTTAGATCTATTGAATCTTCAGAATATAGGACTCAGAACTTCAGGATGACCAAGTGTTTATTGAGTTTTATGCTGAATGTTTATACAGAGTAGAGTTAAGATAATTTGGCATATTGTGTGAATAGTACCAGTAGTTCATTTGCTGTGAAGTCTTTGAAGTTTCTTCCTATCAACAAGAGAGGCAAGACCTTGGCCTAAATGATATGTGAGGTTAATTCCATGGCCAGGCACCAAGGTCATTGAGTCAATTGCCTCTGTAGTAAAATAATTGTTACTATAATACCCTGGAGCAGGGGTAGAGTTAGGAAAGAAATGGGTCATACAGTGTTCTAAATTAAAGAAACACAGTAAATAAGAGTCCTACCTTGTGACAATCTGATAAGAATGTGTAATTCCGATCAATCACTGAAATTGAGTCTACTGAATTTCTTCAGCTGCTTGCTACACAATGTGAATCACTCCAGCCACCATTCTGACACAACATTCCAAAACAAAAAACTACAAGGCACATGGTTGAACAATGTTTTCATATGATACTTACCTTAAAACACAAGTGTAGAATCCACTGTCTTGTTCCTCGGCTGAGTGAAACCATATGGCGTCTTCCTCTTTACTCATCCTCACCTCTGAAAAGATGATGGGCTCTTCCAAGTCACCTTTGTTTCTGTACCACATGAGCCTGAGCCCAGTACTCTGGGCCATGCTGTAGTTGGTGCGGATATAACTGTAGAAAAGGGCACATTTCACTCGGACAGGTTCACCTGCCAAAGCCATGTATGTCTTGAGATCCACTGACCAATCAATGCAGCCATCCACTGAAAGAGAACAAGACAAGACATGAGATATGGGGAGCATCATGTATAACAACAGCAATTGCTGCCACCATGTATATGGGACTTTCTTTGATTCAGAGCTTTAGAGATGGTTTTATTTGATCCTCTCAGTGGAGGAGATAGTTCAGCATCTTTATTAGTCTTTAGCAAGTATAGATACTGTTCTAGCTTTGTGTTCTTAAGGCATTTTCCTATCCTCTACAGCAACTTTTATGTAAAAAAAAAAATTCTGTTAGCTAATCCCCCACCCATCCCCACACAAAAGACTCTCTAGCAATCCACATATGCCTACAGGATTATCCCGGGGCGACATAGTAGTAGAGTGGCCTGCCATGTGAATCACTCCAGTTAACCAGAAAATCTTTGCTCTGTGAGATCCTATGAATCTAGACTACTGGTGTGACACTGACGTGCCACTTTCAGGTCATTCTGACTGTTTGGCAGGAACCTTATAAAGCAAGTATTACTAAGAAAACCCTGCCCAGATTAGGCCTAGTACTGGATATTAACACTTACATTCATACTTTACAGATGAGAACACTGAGAGTCACTTAAAAAGATCCTACCCAAGGCCACAGAGCTAATAAATGGTTAGAACACAATATCTGACCAGAGACTACATACATTCTCAACCCCTACTTTATACTACCTATGTCTATAATCGTGAGAATATCCACTGTGTTATTTACTTGCTGTTGAGTAAGCAATACTGAGATTGTAAATGCTGGACACCTAAAGTGATTACTCTCCAACACTCCAACACACACACACACACACACACACACACTCACACACACACACACTCACACACGCACACGCACACACTCACACATGCACACACACATGAGTGTGTGTGTGTGTGTGTGTGTGTGTGTGTGTGTATCACCTATTAATAGCAGATACTTAAACATAGGTTGATTTTTCTTTATATTCTTAGGCCTGCCTTGCTGCTTAGGTGGTATATGCTCATAGGGAAGTATATTAATGTCAGTTTTAATCAGATAATACTGGGTGGATAAATCTTGTATTAAAGAAATGCAGATACAGTAAAACGTCTTTTTGCAGAAGGATTAGAAATAGATGCAGAAGCCAATTTAGTATGCCACTCAATACAACTAGCATAGCTATTATACCTTTGAATGCTTATTGGTTTTTCAAGAATCCCATCAATCGATGCTGTCCTTTTATATTACCTGATTACCCTTTCTAATCATATCATAAAAATTGTGTAAATTCTTCCAATATAAAATGATTTTTTTTGCTTATAATTCTGTAGTATGGTCTGTTTCCTTTTTCAGATGTTGGGAACTCTGTAGCCCAGTGTGTTTAATCTTTTAACCTCAGTTGACAGGAGCTTAAAGCCAGATGCAATGCTCAAATGTAATAACTATCATACCTCAAAGTTTCACTTTCTCTATATGAAGGGTTATTGAACTAGAGTTCAAGGGCACTCAAGGGAAAGGTACCCTAATAGGCTTTAGACTGTTGGCAATATGATGTGCCTATTCATATAGGCATACTTTTCTTGGGAGATTTTGGACTATATTTCATTAGATTGTCAAAGACATGCATTGCCTAAAACTCTATGGTTTCTTTTGCATAATTGTTGTATAGTTTTGCAGATCAAACCCATGGCCTTTTGCAGGTTATTCAAGTATTCTGAGATTGATTTACACCTAAGCATGGTTTCCTATTTTGACTACCCTGGTTCATATAGGCTTTTATGTCAAGGTCCTCATGTAGTAGTATGTGAAGTATCAGAACAGTAATTGTTTTGCATTAACAAATTTGAGTTCGAAAATAATCTCAAATTGTGTAATTACCATCTTGATAGAAAAAATAGATTTTTTTCCATTTCCTTCTTCAAGTCCTTCAGTTTCCTCCTCTAACCTCTCTGTTATATAATATAGATCACTGCAAGCTCAAGCTACATTTCCCAATCTTAGCAGGTATTTTTGCCTATAAACTATGAGGCATCGTTGGTACTAAAGATAATAAATATATTTGCTCCTGAATCACAGCAGTCATGCCCAAGAACAATTTGTGACATTTAACTGCCATTACACTTAGCTTTATAACAGAGACCTTGAAAATACACTGAAAATTGATTTCCGTTTGAATCCCCCCTGGATCCAATGCATTTCCGTTTGAATCCCCCCTGGATCCAATGCATTTAGTTTAATAGATGCATGCTCCTTTGCTTCTTCTTCCTTTGTTCTAGACATCAGTGATGGAGGATTTATAAATAAGGTAGTCAACAGCCAAAACAAACAAACAAACAAACAAACCAGAAATTTAGCAACAATGGGGAAATAAAATTTCTAATTATCATTCTTTTAATTTTTTTGTTTTTAATATTCATAATACATGATTGATTGCACCATGACCTAATACAATAGACTGAAAGGTCTTTTCCTATAAGATAAACAAAGCATATGATGCTAGGAAATCTGCAAGCTCACCTGATCTCAAATATTATTTTCTCCAGAAAACACACTAGGAGAAAATCATTTCTATGAGTTAAGGTTATTGTAGCTTTGTATCTTTAGATCATTAGACCACTACTATATTCTAACAAGGTGGCTTGATTTGTTTTTATTGGATTTCTATTCTTAGCCATTCACCTGAGGGAAAGGAATGGGTCGCATAAGATATAGTACATTTAATTTTAGATTTGGGATGAGTGAAAACATCTAAAATGTGTAGTGTAAAGTTCAAGGCCTAAACAATCAGGTGTGATCCTAGTATTAAGGAACTGAAATCTTAAGATTTAGTAAAAAGCACGGAGAGATGTCGGAGGATCCCAAACAATGGAACAATAGTTCACAGATGACTGAATTTTCAAATGCCACCAGGAATCATAAGTGTAAGTTACATTGATGCCACAAAGAGATGGTAATAACACATCACACATCCAGAGTCATTTACATATTTGAAAAATAGCTGAAGAGATGCATCTGTGATGTAGCTGGGAAATGTGTAGGCTATAGCCAAGGCGTTTACATGGTGTAACTGAGTAGTCGACACAGGAGCCCCCAGAGTAGGCTAGCCTGTGAGCTTGACCTCATCAACCGAGCATCTGGCCCACAGAGACATCCAGCCCTATTCTGTTCACATTTCCAGTGGCAACTCTGGAAGCAGACCTCCCACGGGGCTTCAGCTAAGTGTTTTCCATATAGACTGGATTCTCTCACAGGTGATTCTATAACTGGGTCTCTCTGATTCATTACAAGTGTGAACAGAGGCACCACAGGCAGGGAAACACAGTTTTCCCCCAGCTGGTGAGATTCTGCAGTTGGCAAAGTTTATTACAGAAAAAAAAAAAAAAAACCAGATTGAAAATATAAAAGGGTAGCTCCTTAAAGTCTCATGCATACCACCTTGATTCAGATATCTGGAAGGTTTACAAACAATTATTCTTGATTCAATCTTCTTGGCAGAAAATGCTTTAATCTCGAAGTTTTCCAAACCAATTATAATGGAGCAAAGAAAGCCACTAAAATTTCAGGGCTTTATTTTAATAATTTTTATTCCAGTCTGCAAAAAACAGGCAAACAGATGTGTGGTTGGGGATTCAAAACAAGGGGTGTACGGACTTTATCCATGGATACTTACATGCATGCAGTTTATTTTGCCACAAGAAAAAGCGTAGAGGTGTAAACTAGTGAAATCTCCTGCAAAGTACCCTAGGTGCTGCAGCAAGGTAGTTTAGCCATATTATAATCACATTTCTCACTGCCATACTTACATGCCTTCAAAAACGAAGCCCTGTGAAAAATGTATGAATCCTTATAAAAGTATATTATGCCAACATTAACAACTATAAATACATTTTTAATAGGGGGAAAGGGAACATAGAGTGTAGTTAAATTAGACTCCAATAGCCATGCACATTACAATTCTGTTACAGGTATAGAGGGAAAATTGATATACAATCGCACAAATAATTGCTAATTGTGTATTTTTACCTAAACTTCAAGATTTGCCATTAAGTAAAATGGGTTTATTGGCCCAAGAGAAATTATGCAAATTCCAGACATTTTGGTGAGTAGTTTTGTCAAAATTTATAGCCTCGAGCCTCATACTAACTGTGTTTAATACCTTCTTTTTTAAAACCTTTAAAACGACGACGACGACAACAACAACAACAACAACAAACTTTATCAACTCCATCCCATGCGTTTTCACCACAATTTCTCTTGAATCAATAGGGTAGTTAGTAATTGGGGGCAATTCAAGAAATTTCCACTAGAGGGAGAGCTGTCCAAGTCTTTGTGTAGCACTTAAGTTTTCCATGCCTACTTTCTAAAACTAAGAATTTGTTAGAGGTCAAGCAGGAAGCACTGGTTGCTGGAGAAGAATCACAGCAGAGCTATGAGGATGCCCCGCTGTGGAGATAGAGGTAGCCAAATATTGAGGATGCAGCAGAGATCCTTCTCAGAAGAGAGTGTGGAGAGCATACACAGACCACATGAGTAGCAGCTGGAAGCATAGCAGTAGCAAGAGAAATTCACTTAATCCTTAGCCTTAGAATAGGCAAACAGTACATTAGATGTTGAGATGTTTTACAAGTCTTTTCCCCCCTCTTATTTTATTCTCATGTTTACTCAGAAAGAAAGGGAATCAATATTCTCATCTAATTAAAAAAAAGAAAGAAAGAAAGAAAGAAAGAAAGAAAGAAAGAAAGAACTAAAGAAAGAAAAAACTCAGAGAATTTAAGTGAATAGCTCAAGGTCACTTGAGGTACAATGACTGCAGACACCACACCTGCGGCGCGCCTCCCTGCCTCCTCCGTCGAGCAGCAAGAAAGACACACCACCACCGGGATCTTCTCAGTCAGCTTTATTCTGGAGCGCCTTGCTTGTAGTTCCCAGGGACCCTGGACAGCAGCAGAGCTGCTGCTTTTATACACTCCCAGGGAAGGGGGAGGGGTGTCATAGTGGTTGTTGATTGGTGTACCAAGCCATGCCTCATTTGCATGTGGCCCATTCATTGGTGCCACAAGCCACAGCCATTAGCATATTTTCCCTACATTGGTACTACAAGCAGTGCCTCATTAGCATATTTTCCCTTCGGGAGGGGCTACTGCCTCAGGAGGCCTGAGGAGAGAGCTGCGCATGCGCACTAGGCTCTCCTCTCTGGCAGC
>LR756404.1:973642-1023032 GCA_902729485.2 Mus minutoides | reverse complement strand
TGAGTCGGGCCAAGGGTTTGTCTATCTTGTTGACTTTTTCAAAGAACCAGCTCCTGGTTTGATTGATTCTTTGGATAGTTCTTTTTGTTTCCATATGGTTGATTTCACCCCTGAGTTTGATTATTTCCTGCCGTCTACTCCTCTTAGGTGATTTTGCTTCCATTTGTTCTAGAGCTTGCAAATGTGCTGCCAAGCTACTTGTGCATTTATTGCTAGATCTGTGCCTATTTGCTTCCAGCCTAGACTTGTGGATTTTTCTGTACATAATTTCTTTTTAAATACATTTCTGACTGGAGAAAAAGGAAATATTGTCCTTTAAACTTCATCTGTGCTTCAATATTGACAAATAGACAGAAGATTTCCTGTTTCAGTTCTATAATGCAATGAATGATCACTGCTTTGTGTTTTTGAAAGAATCTTTATATTTTTATGAATTGAATTATATGTTGCATTTTCATGACCCCATACTATCCACCAATGGGAAAGTTCTGCTGAAATAGCGTCCTTCATCTCATTTCAAACTAGTCATTATGCTTAATAATGGGCTGGCAACCATTTTAATTTCCCTGTCATTACAAGATCTGTGCGATGCTTTGTCAGGATTGTCTCTTTGGTTTTCCTCTGACAGAGGACCCTGGGTGATATAATGGGAGTGAAGTCACACAGAGTCATTACATCCAACTCCTCAACTCCTGTTTCCCTGAAGCCTGATGCTCTTCTCAGATGCAGTGATGTTAACTGAGAATGACCAGTAAATGTGTCCATGGGAGGCAAGATATCAGCACTGCCCACCACTCCTCTGCCAGAGTTGCTACTGTCTACTTAAATCCAGAGTACTTGGCAGTAAACCACTTTCCTGTGTCAGTTCAGCCCCACCACCCATAATTGTTCACAGTTATCTAAGCCAAAAATGTTGGGTGTCATCCATGAATCTTATCTTTCCCTTCCCACTGACCTTCCCTTTAATCATTACTCCCATAATATATTAAGCCTTGCCATTTCCATTGTAACTCACATATCTTTCCATTTCTTTATTCTCATAGATGCTGAAGTACATAGGAGACCATATTTCCTTGTGTTGTTTTAATAACCTTTTTATTGGCTTTATTTGCTTTGGGAATAATTTTATATATTTAGAGCATAGAACTTGATGTTTTGATATCTGTGTCTACTGGGAAATGATTAAACTAAATTACTATACTCTTCAACTCAAGTATTTCTCATTTTTTCATGAGAATATTTAAGATATACTTTAAAATGTTCATCTATACATTGTTATTATCTGTAGTAATTAAGTAAGCAAGTATGTAATTAAGTAAATAGATGTCTTAGACTTAATCTCCTACTTTTTATGCTTTCAACCAACATTTCTTGTCCTCTTCTCTCTTCCCTTTGTACTTACCATTCTAGATTCTTTCACAAGTTCATCCTTTATATTTTTAATTCCACATATAAGTGATATCAAGCAGCAACTGCTTTTCTATACTTGGCTTTATGCACTTACCTTAATGTTTTCTATTTTTTCCCATGCTGTATCAGATGACAAAATTATTTTATAAATCTGGACAACATTCCATCACATATAGAGATAACATATATATAAATGTTTCCTTGTTCATTCATTTGTTGACAGTTTGCTCTCTGTGCTTTAGCAATTGTGAACTGTGTTACAAAGTATATGGATATGCAGATATATTGATATATAAATACCCTATATATTTCATATATGTTTCCTACACAAATATTCTATTGACATAACAGTGAGATGTCTATCTGTTGGTTACATATCTAAAAGAAGTTTTATTTTTAATTTTTAAAGAACTTCCATACTACTTTTCCTAATTGCTTATTAATTTACATTATCATCAAGTGTGTACAAGTGTCCTCTTTTCTCCACATTTTTGTCAACTACTTTATTAAGTCTTATAACAATCACCTTATCATGTGCTATATGATGTCTCATTGTAATTTTAATTCTCTTTTCTCTGATGAATAGTGGCACTGAGCATTATTTTATAATGTTAGTCATTTGCATGTCTTCTTTTTCATTTATATTATCTAGTTCTGCTGTTCATTTTTAATCACAATGCTTTCCTGAGTTGTTTAAATGCCACATACGTTATACATAGTAACTCCCTACCTATGTAGTTTACAAATGTTTTCACCCATTCCATAGTTTATCTGTGCCATGTTGATTGTTCAACGTGTAGAAGCCTTTTATTATTGTGAAATTTCTATTTTTGCTTTTGTGGTCTGTGCTGATTTTTAATGTTTTTTTTGCAATCTTTCTAAATGATCTCCCAACATTCCTATTCAGGTCTCCCAAAGCCTCTGGCAGTTTGAGGTATTAAATTAAGTCTCCTCATTTGTAGGTAAAACATTCTACCAATGTAGGCAAACATTTTACCCTATATCCCAACCTCCAATCTGATTTTGAAACTCTGATAATAATTAGTATGATAAACGGCATGGTCACACCCCTTTACATATAATAAGTATTAGAGTGTTCCTATTTGCCCATTGCTAAGCCTGGCTTCCCCTGCATCTTACGTTTTCAGCCCTTCTTTACAACTCTTCGCACACCTACTCTTTATCCAATTCTCACCATTGCCTAAGGATGCCATCCACTTTTTCTATATTTTTCTGACTTGGGGTTACTCTTGATATGATGAAACATCATGACCAAAAGAAATAACAAATAAAAAATAAAAATAAAAAACAAGTTGTGGAGAAAGGGATTTATTTGGTTTATAATTCCACATCATAGTCCATCCACCACTGAGAGAAGTAAGAGCAGAAACCTGAAGGCAGGAGCTGACGCAGAAACAATAGAAGAATGCCACTTACTAGATGGCCCCTCATGGCTTCTTCAGTCTGCCTTCTTATAGAACCCAAGAGCAACTGCCCAGGGGTGACACCACCCACAGTGTGATTGACCTTTTCACATGAGTCATTAATCATTAATCAAGAAAATGAACTACAGGATTGCTTACAGGTAAATCTGATGGAAGCATTTTCTCAATTGAGGCTCATTCTGTAGCTTGTCTCAAGTTGCCATCAAACTAGCCAGCACAGCTTTTGTTCATCTGCCTTCCTTATGTTGCATTAGTATTTGCTTCTATTGAACTTATACACTTTCTAAGACAAAGCCTTAAAGTCCATGTCTGTGAAACTGTACTTTAGTATTACATGCGAATTATATCCTCCATGATACTCTTACCTAGTGAGTTTTTTTTTAAACTGTTTTATCACAAGTGAATAATGTATATCTCATTTCATCTACATCTCTAGGACGAGGCTCAATGATGCATTGTGTATTGTAGGCATTTATTAAATCTTCAGGAGATTACAATTCTATAGCTGCCAAACAAGTTCTCTAAAATAATATTATTTGAACTTCTTAGCAATACTCTGATGATCCTGAACTAGAGTCTAAAATGTCAGGCAGAGTAGCCTCAATGTATAAAATATGATCACAATGATTTTGATATTAGAGAACAGAAGGAGACCTGGTAATAATGAATCTATCTCTACCATAACTGCCCCAGAACTCACTATTTATTCCAAGCTGAGTAAAAGGAAGAACCAAGTCTCTATCCAGGCTCTTTCAAATAAACCCAATTCTACCAAAGCACTAGTAAATCACAGTCCAAAGGAGAAGTTCCCTGGTCCAATCAGAATTCTATAGTCTTGCTTATTCAAACCATGTGTAATAGTGGTTACACCTGGGCTCTTGCCCACTCAGTTCGTGCTTGTTTGTAACCTCACACTCTATCATCATCCTTCCATGAATTTCTTCAATTTTGTCCTTTTCTTTGAGCTGTATTTATCTAGGAGTCAAACTAGTAATGGTTTTTATAGCGGTTTTTATCTGTCATACTCTTTGTGATTTGATATTATCTATCTATCTATCTATCTTTTCTATCACTATTTCTATCTCTAATCAGTACTTCCTCAACCATAAACTTGGTATGTCTTCTTGAAAACACATTTGTATATTCTCTTCCCATAAGACCTCACAGAATTCAGTGTTATTAATTTAGTTCTAACTGGGAGTTAACTGTTGGATTATAGAAAATCTTTCCTAAAACAGCCGAATCCATTTGTATCATGTTTAAAGAAATATGAGGAGAATCACATCTTTCTGACTTAACTGAGGGTTTGTCATGCCATCCAGGTAATCATCCTGGACTTCAAAGCCAAGGACATGAAATTAGCACAGAGTTGACTAGAGATCAGAAAGCTTGGATTCTTATCCCCCCTTTCCTCTTTATTGAGAAATTTGACTTGAAGAAAGTCGGTTCCTATGCTTAAAATAAAGGATTATTAAACTAAATAGGTTTAAACTCCAAATCAAAAAAATATAAATAGTCTGAGTATTGTTGAGGTCCATGGTCAAGATGTTTACATGCTCACTTGGGGTAGCTGCCTGGTGATCACTTTTTAATGCATTCCCTCAGTTTCAATATTATGAAAAACTAAAACAAATAATAATAAAAACACATATAATATCACCATCCCAAATTAATAATGTTCACATTTTTCCCACTCAGTTTCAGCAGCTCTGTTTTATTAAAGGAATAAAATATTGACAGCACAGTTAATGTCTCCTTTAACCAGAGTGTGCAGCTCCATATTCATCTTATCCATCTTCTGGGGGAACAATCTGATGTGTGGAGTGATATATTTATGTATTCTATATCTATTTTGCTGATTTTTTTTGCTGAATCTCTAAATCCTTTGCATATGATAATATACATGATTTCAATATAAATTATTTTTGTTTCACATTTATAATGAAGTTGGGTCACTAAATGTTTTTTTTTTCTCAAATTGGTACAACAGAAGCCATATCACCTGCAAGTTTCAATTTAAAACAGTGAAGGAGCATAATTAAATACTCTAGCACAGGTTAATGTTTCATGCAACAGTTTCTCTACCTTGTCCTTTCTAAAATTTGCTATCACTCTATCTCTGTCCAAGGAATGTGCCTACTGACACAGACAACATTGGGAAGGAAAAGGTACAGTTCTCAGTGACCTTAAGAATGTAGTATATTACATTCGTAGGCTCTACATCGGTCAATGTAGATGGAGAGTTATGTTTATATTTCTGAGTACATGAAGCACCACTTTAGAAGTCATGTGGGACACCAATCTATCAGGACTCAAGCTGGCTCACAGAGATCAGGGCACCTGCCTGTATGGGTCTGACCTAGGTCCTCTGTGGGGCAGCAGACCATGCCGGAAAACTGGTAAGGTCGAGTGGATTCAGAAACCCTGGAACCCTCATGCCTGCATATGGCAGGTATTTCATCTACTCTGGACCAGATTTCCGTGCTAGAACACATGACTATTACACCCTACAGAGAGGACGGTGACCATCATATGCAGATGAGACATCCCTAACATTTCAGGGCAAGCCAACAGAAAGCATCTGCTCTTAGACCCCAACCCACCCCAAAGTGTATATAAGACCCTGTCCACAAGGAATAAAGCACTCGTTATTTAAAAAAAAAAAAAAAAAGTAGTATATTTCAAGAACAACCAGAGGGACAATGAAGTCTAAGAGAGAGTTGAGGCTCCTGGAACTGGTCATTGTAGGATGCCTGAGCCTGGCCATATGATGCCTTTCTCCAGGAGTATCTTTACTGCTAACAGCAGGAAGAATGGAAGGAATGGAATTGAAGAGGGTTGGAATATATAACTAGTATTTGGAGTTTGATGTTCCCAAAGAAGTCATTTTCCTCCAGCAAGTAACATTTGTGTCCCTTTCATAGGATCATTGTGACAGCACTTAGCGCAAACAGAATGTGACATCTAGTTAGCACTCATATATTAGTTATTTGTGGTTAAGTTAATGGTAACAATATGAAATACAATTGGATTCATAACTGTATTAGTAACAATTCTTATCAGTAATAAAGATTTTGATATGGAAAAATTAATATTAGGAATGATAATTTATATAATTGAAAATAGCATATAATATCAGCTTTGATAATTCAGCTTACATTTGGTAGTAATAAATCAACTCATTATCCTAATAATAACCCCCTAAGATGTTATAAATATTTTCATATACTTGTTTGTAATTTGTTTCCTATCATCATTGTAGTTGCACACTGTTTTCCAGCTGACACTAACAAAGGATTCAAAGGCTCTCTCCCTTTGTTTTTATAACTCTTTGGATGGTTTCCTTATTAACAATCTGCATGAGAACTTTTCATGACAATGAAGCAGCTGTGAGTACATACATACGTTTTATCTCTTATGACATTGATTGTGATATCATGAAATAATTACAAAATGAGAATTGAGTTGGACACCATGCTGGTGTCTTATGGCTTTCAAAGATAAATCATGCAATCCAGTTGGCTTTCATAAGTGCCTAGAATCATCACAATTTATAGGCAGAACAAACAGAGCCTACCCTGTCCCATCATAGCTGTCCAGAGAGTCTTGTTTAAGAGAAGCTGAGACACTTCACAAAGACGGGGATTTACCTGACTTTGCTTTTTTATGTTATATTTTAGAGTCTTTGGGAATCAGCTGGCCATTTTTTGTTGTTTTGTTTTCTGAATTAGAATGTCTTATACATAAAGAGGAATAACAAACATCATACAATTCTCTCTCTCTCTCTCTCTCTCTCTCTCTCTCTCTCTCTCTCTCTCTCTCTCTCTTCTCCCATTCACACACACATATGCATACATATCAAATGGTTTATTTTTATCTGACTAACCTGTTATCCCTATAATGAGACTATGTGTATTTAGATTTAATTGGAAAAATAGGAATATAAAAAGGGAAGGTTACTTATCTATGAGATGGTCTCTTAGCCTTCCTAAAGCATGTGCATCAACACAGGGTGCTAAGAAGGTCATGTCCTATTAACTAAAAGGACAGGGAACTAAAGTGCACACACACACACACACACACACACACACACACACACACACACATATAAAGGCTGAGTATAAGATTATTCCTTCTGCCTGAGTGCTTTAGAGCCAGTCTATAGGTTCCCTTCTTGCCTTTGGACTTTAAATGAAACATGGGCTTTTTTTGTGCCTAGAGCCTGCTGACTTTCAGGCTATAATTTATACCATCAGTCATTCTTGCTCACTACCTTGCTGACTGCAGATCCTGTGAACTTACAAGCCTCTATAACTACATAAGCTACTTATAAAATAAATGTCTGTATCTCTCTTGATATCTATCTGTCATCTTCCTACCTACCTATCTTTATATATATATATATATATATATATATATATATATATATATACACACACACACACACACACACACACACACACACACACACACACACACACTTTTCTCTAAAGGACAATGATAGACATTATTTCATTTAATCCTTACCAAACGCTAAGCACACAGTATGATGAGTTCTATTGAAGCTCACACCAATAAAAGAATGATTCCTTAAACTTTTCATGTTGTTGACACATGTAAAAGAATATCATGTGATACTTTAACAGGAAAAAAATGTCAAGGCCCTTATTGCCTGAAGTGGCTGACCAACTCCGGCTTTATTGGCTCTTCTGAACAGTGAGGGATGGAATCACCGGTGTTCCTGTAGCATGCATTTGAGACACTGGAAAATAACAAATTAAATTATCTAAAGAAGATCACATGCCTGCTGAGGAAGTAGAGGGAAAAATTAGTAATATTCAAATATACTAATATTCAGAATCTGTCACTGACATTCCTGTGCATTCATGTCTTTAGACAGCTAGGACAACCTCACTTTGCCTTAGTTTCCCTATATGTGAAATAGTGTCTATTTATGAGTCATTAAAGAACAAAATAAAAATAGTACCATATTCATTATAGACTTGAAAACATAGTAAACATTGTAAATAATACTATTGCTGCTACTTACAATAGCAAACGGTGGCAAAGTAGTGAGTATATCACTCTGAAGTCCTTGCTTTCTGCTACAGATACAATCCCTGGCTTTAGCTTTGAATTTTGCAATAGTTTTCTTGGTTTTTAATAAAAGCTATCAAGGAGGTGATTATATGTGGCGGTAATGCATGACAGATGACAAGATACTATCATATTCAGCTCCACCACCCTTAAAATTTTGTCATGCCAGAATTCATCAGAACTTATTTATTACCATTTTATTTCAAAGTACCTTACTGAATTAACCAAATTGACCATGTATCTTTGCTACCATGAGCTATAGTGTAAATGTGTGGTGTTGTAGCCAGAGCTCCTCTGAGACATATTGATATGAAGAAGAAGAAAAAATAATAATGCTCACCTAATGGAGGTAAACAATTCTTTCTTCATCTCAGCTCATATGAAGCTATGTGAGGCTTAGAAAATCATTTTTAGTAAGAGTCCTTTGGGGAGATGCCAGCAAAATTTGTGGTCACAACATGATATATATACCACTTCATGACAGAGCCCTGGGCCAACTGTCCCCTACCTCATTAAATCTGGATAGCAGTGTTCAAACTGCTGGCTCACTACTCCAGTCACTGATCTTGGAACTCCTTGATTTTAGGATCAGACAAGAGGTGAGAAACGTTGTAGCACTAAGCCCAACTTGCCTAGTTATCTGGTTGAAGAAAGGCAAGATCAAACCCCACAAAGTAATAATAACGACAAAGAGAAACAGACAGAAGGAAGGTAATAATTTATAATAAGGCTTGAAACATTTGATGGCATTTTTTAAAACTGGTCTTGCTGTGAGTTTGGACTATGTCTTAATTATGGAAGAGCTGTCAATCAAATGGAAAGTCTCTCCCGATTCCCTATTAAAGGCATCATCAAGAAGCCTTTTTCTTGTGAAACTGTACAGCCTCAAATCTAGGTCAGCCTTCCTCCATTTATGTGCAGCAAAGATGTTCTTCTTTCTGTGCTGTCAGTCATTCCAGGTCATCTGCTTTCTGATTAATCTGGAAGCACAAATTCTCAAAATCATCCATCCAAGTGTTTAGAATGAGCAAAATGGAACATAGATAACTCTATGATTAAGAAGCTCATTCACCTTTTCCTTCCTTATCTTTTCTTTCTTTTTTTGTGTGTGATTTCTTAGGATGTCAGCTTCAGAATAAAGGATGGTTTCTTTGATTATTTTTTCAAGGCTTAAAGCAATAATGAAGGTAAAAACTCTTGGAATTTACAAAAGGAGCCAAGGCTTCATATTTTTGCCTAATGCATATATACAGTAGATAATACATATACAAAAAGAATGTGACAGTTAGGTCATCAATCTATGCTTCTTCCATGTAATATACCTCAGATAAGCTCAGTGGGGATTATTGGGTTTGGAAGATAATTGTTTTGGGTGAGACAATGAATTTCAGTTTTTGTTTATTTCATCTTTTAATTCATCCATTTACTCATGTACTTTAATTAGCATTTATTGAGTAGCTGTGCATTAGACATTGGCATAAATCATGGAACTATAATGATTAGAAATTCATGGTCCTCGGTCTCCAAAATAGTGCCATATAGTGAACTTAGTAAACAATTCTGGCAATGCTGTTAATAGGTAACAACGTTCTATTTACCACACTCCAGACACTATTGTAAGCATGTATATTTATTAATTGAGTCTCTTTGCAACACCCTCTTGGGGTTGACTCAGCATTTGTATTTCCTCATTTCCCAGACAAATACACATAATATTATATAATATACCCCAAAATACTTGGCTGGAATATATGAGAGCTTAAAAAGTTCTTGTTCCCAGAACCTTGTTTTGAATCAAGAATTAAGCACACAGCCTCCTTAGTGTGACCAAGAAGAAAAAAAAAATTGTGTCATAGAAGGCAAACTAAGAGAGGAGGTATCCCTAAACCCACATTTTAAGGACCAAGTGACCTAAAGTTAGATGAATATAAGAATAGAATAATCCAATTAGAGGAAAGAACACTTGTGAAGCCATAAGATCTAAAACAATATGACATAGTAAGGAGACTACCATAAGTACATATGAAGAAGCATCAGAAGATAACAGACATAAAAAGAAGACAGATAACACATAGGCTTAAAAAAGCTAGGAATTTCAGCAATTACTATGAGAGCTATGTGGAAACACTGAATGGTCTCTAATGATTCATTGTTAATATTTTTAAGCATAATGGTTATATATGAAGTTATTATTGTAGCTCAGGCAAAAGAGGTGAAATTGAGCCAAGTCAAGAGTGAATAATAGAGGCATTGATGTACATAATGTAGAGGTAGAAAGATAGGACATGTAAAAGATGAATGCATTCCAGGTATAGTGGCACATGCCTTTAATCTCAGCATTTACAAGAAATGTAGGTAGGAAGACTGGTGCAAATTCAAAGCAGGTCTGTTCTGTATACTGAGTTCCAGGCCAGCAAGGGCTACACTGTCAAGCCCTATCTCAAAAGAAAAATGATAATAGGTTGTGGAGAATGAGGCAAAGGGAAATTGCTGGCTCTCAGGTTCATGCTTAACTACATTCTCATAGTTTACAGTAGTGACTGGCAACCAGCTAAGCTTTCTAATGAATACAGAATTTATAAATGAAAGAGTGAGTTGATGGATAGTTAAAGGTAGGTATTTACAAAATTATATATATATATATATATATATATATATATATATATATATATATATATATAATTTTTTATCTATAGAGAGGTAAGGAAAGAAGGGAGTCAAGAATGGTCCAAGGATTCAGGCTAAGATAATTTCTTTCTAGAGTCAGAAATGAAATACAGAAGAAAGAGATGTCTGGAGACCAGTATGAAAAATTAACATGTAGATAAATTGATTTGAAACTGCCCCTGAGACAACCACATGGTATAATAGGTCTGAAAAGGAATAAAACAGTATAGAAAAATACCATAATAGGCTAACACACCAATCACAAACTATGTTCCTCCAACGTCTAAATGCTTTTTCATGATTTGCCTAATATTTCCCTAAACATTAGAAAGCAGCTACTATAAATAGCTTCCTTCTTACATATTGATGGTGAAATTAAGGCCCACAGAGTTTATGTAATGAGTTTATAAATGTCAGAGTCAGGATTTAAACTCACCTTATCTAATTCTCAAGCTTTGGGAAGATCATATGCCCCAGTACAGGGGAATGCCAGGGCCAGGAAGTGAGAGTCAGTGGGTTGGGAGTAGGGTGGTGGGGGAGAGTTTAGGGGGCTTTGGGGCTTTTGGGATATCATTTGAAATGTAAATGAAGAAAGTACCTAATAAAAAAGAGAAAAATGTTTCAAGTGCTGTGGTATTGTGCTAATCACTAGTCACAATAGAATGTGAATTGGAAGTACTTAAGAAACAATATGGTGGGCTGGAGAGATGGCTCAGTGGTTAAGAGCACTGACTGCTCTTCCATAGGTCCTGAGTTCAATTCCCAGCAACCACATGGTGGCTCACAACCATCTGTAATGGGATCTGATGTCCTTTTTTGGATTTTCTGAAGGCAGCAGCAGTGTACTCACATACATAAATTAAATAAATAAATCTTTTAAAAAATAAAACAAAAAGAAACAATATGGTTAGGTCAGGAGCCTCTATAACATACAGGCTCTTATATCATGTAATGACTTACTGGAACTCTTGTCCTTGTCCGATTTATTTGCATTTTTAGCTCTTTGGCTGCATAGTGGTATTTGATAACATTTTCATACTTTTTGCTCTATATGTAGGTTGAGTTGATATTTTATCTATGACTCTACATGGGTTTACTGATTGTTGATGTTTTTGTTTAAGATTCAAAACATGGTACTTTCAGTTTCAAAACCAAGATATTCTTGATCAAACTACCACAAATTGATCACCCTCTACATAAAAGTTTTGGGAAAGTCACAGTCAGAGATCTGAGTCCCTGGAAGATTCTAACGTCTCCAGGCTCTTGTGTACCTGGGCAAAGAAATAGACCAAGAGCACACAGTTTCAAAAACAAACAGTGATAATCTGTGAAAAGTGGAGAGCACTCATGACAAAGGAAGTGGGCAGTGAGAAGAAAAGGTCACATACATGGCCCGTTCTAGGTCATTCATATAGTGCCCTCCTTGTCTACATTTGTACACTGTGGGCTTTTATGGGGCATAATCTGGTTATTGCATGGAACCCAGATGGGGAAGCTCTTGCTGTCATTTTCTACCATCTGGCTTCTTTCACATATTAGCTTTGAGATAGCTTTCTCCATTTCCTACCTTTCACAATAGGAATAGCTCTAGACCATTGCTATTTTACCAAAACCTGTTGTGCAAAGATGAATGTGAGAATCCAATCTGTTATCCCTTCTAAGACACAGACTGATTAGAGGGAAATCTGTTGTTAATCTAAGATTAGTGAATCCAAGGTAACTCAATGTCTTTTGCTTGTTTTACTAAAGGCATTTGTTGACAACATTCTTCTCAGTCTTTAGCTACTGACAGGAACACATGAAGACCCACAACTTACAAAGCAAGAGTATCTTGTCAGCTTCCTAGTTACTCCATTCTATGAACATGAGTTGAACACCTTTAGAAAAACTCTCTTAAATCTCTTCTTTAGAATTCAGTGGGATGGAAAACTTAACATGTAGTTCTTTTCAGAGTTCATTGATGAGATAAGTGGGAAAGGACCTTGGACAAGTCTCCTTTGATTCTGAGCAAGGCCTGACTATGCCCAGGTTCTTGAGTCCAAATTGCCCATTTTCTATAAGTAGGTAGACTCAGGGGTGCCAAAATGACAGGAATTCCAAGACACTTTAAGAGGATAGTTGATGACTTTTTATACTTGCAGATACTACTATTTTGATGTGACATATGAGTGACACATTGGCCGAATATTATATAAAGTATAGTTTATCTTCTGATAATAACATATGTGAAAAATAAAATCCTTACAAATTGGCTAACAAAACCTGGGGAGGATTAGCCTCGTTGTCTACATGGTAAATGTTGGTCGCATAGGTAGAGGGTACCAAAACCAGGAGCACGAGACCTTCTATCTTCCTTTTGTTTGTTATTCTCTTGAACAATATAAGTACCAAAAACCTGGTGAACAGGCAATGTTTGATCTGAAATATGAAAGTATTGGTTAGATTTTCTTTTCTGATTGGTTAGTTTTCTTCTGAGACAGGATCTCATTATGTCATGCAGGCTGTCCAGGTAGTGTCAGACTCTCCACACTTCTGTTTCAGCTTCACAGGTGGTGGAATTACAGGTGTGTGCCATCATACCTGACCAGTAAGGTTATTTTCATCCAGGTTTTTGGCAAAGCATAGAACAGGAGTCAGTGCTTTTTTTTTTTTCAGTAAAGAGCTTGATAATAAATATTCTCAGCAGTAACAGCCATGTTTCATGTTATAAAAACTAAACTCTTCCACTATAGTGAGAAACCGCCAGAGGACATAATCAAATAAGTATCATTGTATTCCAAAACATAAAGAGTGAGATTAATTTGTTTCATAACATCTGATCTACAGTTTAAAGGAACCAGAAGACAGTTGCTTTTGTCTCCCTCCATTATACATTGAACATTATTTTGTAGCACATGATGCACATGCTGAAATCCTTTGATCCTTTGGCTCTGGAGGCCACACATACACACACTAAATGACACTGTAAAGTAAATGATCTTAATTTCACCATGAAAAGAATGTCTTCCCATTTCTAAAGGGTGTTATTTATGAAGCAATTGTCTAAGAATTTCTTTTCTTCCTCACAACAGTAATGAGGGTTAGGGGTAGGGAATGTTTACATTGATATTTCAAGAGAATGAGGCCAAGAGAAGCCATCAGTTTATTCATGTCACAGTGAGTTATAACTCCTTTCTTAGCTCCATAGCCTGTGCTCCAGCCAAAACAGCATAAAATAACTAAATAGTTTACATTATTATTGTATAACCTGAATTACAGTGTCATTTAACAATGGTGAGTGGACATGGGCTAGGTTGAATAACCACATTTATTCCTCAGGTAAGAAAATTTATTCCAGTCATTAAATTCAGTTCAAGAAGCTATGTGGAGATAAGCCTGCTGAAGTCTTCCATAACAGTTTTCAGGATCAGAGCCAGAGAAGTCTTACTATAAGAGAAAGTACCTAATGCCACCCAGTAGTAACTCAAACTCCATGGACTGGGTCCAAGTTATATGTACCTTATAATTAACTCTAATTTATGGCAAATAAGCTCTCATTGAGATTCTATTGAAAGATTTTTCTATTGTGGTTTGTAAGCTTTATAGTCTTAAAAGCTCTGATGAAATAAAGATTTTGAAAGATGGGTGCTAGCAAATGAAAAGGTGCACATAAATTGCCATGTTCTCGTGTAAGGGAGTAGTCATTTTATAATGTGTATTACATTCTCCAATTTCTAACAATCTGCAATTTTCCTATTTAAAAGAAGACCACGTGGTTTGGCAAGCTGGGTAAATTTTAGCATGAACCATAATAAATTATGAGCAATTATATAAGCACATGTACACAGCCTCTGAGTAATTTGTCTTTCTGGTTACTGTCAAATAAATAATTTTGCATCTAGAATCTGCCTGTAATAATTTTGCTGTGGGACCATCACCTGATGCAATTTACACTGTGCTGTTTTTACACCAATTTGTCTCTTATCTTCTTACCCCCAAGTTCGATTTTAAGCTCCAATAATTGAGGAAGAAAAGCACAGTGATTTGCTGTTTTGCTTCCTATAGCAGGCTAGTGGCTTAAGTATTAGACGATTGTTAACTATATACAAGTCAAAGAGATTGTTGTCTACCAGATGGATCATTCCAAATATTTTCATGTGTGGGCCTAGAATACTAAATGTTGATCAGCTACTCTCTTAAAATCAGATGAATTATATTTATAGATTTCTCTAGTACAAAAGTAAAACAAAAGCCCAGATATTTTTTAAGAATTTGATACCAATCCTAGATGCATTTTTGGGATCACAGATAAAATTAAAATCAAACAGTCTCTCAATCTCTCTCTCTCTCTCTCTCTCTCTCTCTCTCTCTCTCTCTCTCTCTCTCCCTTCCTCCCTCCCTCCCTCCCTCCCTTCCTCCATATGTTCTCTTAGATTTAAGGTTTGCTTATTTTTAAGTTCTACATGACTAGTTTCAGAGAGAAGGAAATAAATGGCAGACGAATAAACTAGGTTGATATTTATATCACATATCAGTGTGTGTGTGTGTGTGTGTGTGTGTATAATTTGTACATCTAAAATAGAGATATCCCCTGAAGGTACAATCAGTAATTACAGTATACATTATATATAATTCTTAAACCATCTTCACATTTTTGCCTCCTGTGTTTCTAAATTGTACAAGTGCCCCTGGATATGGTTTATGTACATACATAAAACTGATTAAATTGTGGAACAAAACTAATACAAGAGATGAATCCCAGATGCCAAGACAATTTCCACACGTGCCTGTACTCAGTCATAGGACGACTGCAGAGACTAACATAGTACTAAGGCTATGAGCTCAGAGTCAGGCACAAGAAGCTGGGAATTACATCATACATTTGTAAATGATCTAAGAAGTATACAAGGAAAGTTCAGATTTCTCCCAGTCTTCGGAATCCAATTTTGAGGTAAAGGAACACTCATGACAGAAGCTGGCATAGGTTTTCTTTGAACTCTACCTAGCTCAGAGCAAATGTTCAAATAAGTATGGGTCTCAGGTTGGATCACTAGGTCAGGCCTCAACAAATTACATTCTATGAACATAAACATTTTCATTACAGACAACAACAAAAAAAAGTATGTTGTCTCCTTAAATCAGTTGTGTGTAGTCATTAACTGAGTAACCTTAGACAAGCCACTTAACCCATGTCATTTTTTCCCTGAGGAAATGTCAGAGGCTTAGGATAGGTGAACTTTAAGGTCTCTTTCAATACAAAGTGTGTGAGTTTGTGGGGAGGATGGAAAAATCACCTGGTCTACTAAATGAAGCCAAATGTCAGAGCTCATGGAAAGGCTTGTGAAAACAGAGAAAACAGCTACCTGTGTGCAGTGGAGGGAAGCAGTCTACCAAAATACATGCCATGTCTTCCCATAAGGGAGAGTGTAAAATTTCACAGTTCTAATAATTTTTTGTGTAGAAAGCAATGTATTTCCAGAGGACATGCTTGTGATTTATGCCCATTTCTCCCAACTTGGCACAAATGAGTCAAATTCTAAACCAAAAGGTTATAGGGTAGATTTTGTAAATATTACATATGAATTGTTACACAAGAGATTCTGAGTTGGAAGCTTGGTCTCTGTTATTGAAGATGGTTGGACCTTAAAAGGTGGCTTCTTAATAGCTACCTAATGGCTAGCTCATTGCAGATATTGACCTAACCTTCATATTCAATGAAGGCAAGAGTACAGCTTTTACAGTGTTTTTGTTAGGTCTCTTGGGGCTCTTGTTTCTTATGAACATGTTCTTACCAGAAAGTAAGACTGGGACTCCAGTCACAGGCTTCCTATCTCACATTGTGCCTCTCCGTCTCACATATATTTGCATTATGCCATCTATGGTAACATTATATAGCTGTGGAGACCTTTATAAGAGTGGGTAGCATGCTTTTTGAATTTTCACCTTTGAGTTCTGTGAGCCAAACAAGCTTCTTCTGTTTAAAATGGTCAGATTTCAGTGATTTAATTATAGCAATAGAAACCTCATGGAGGAGACTTTCCCTTCACTCTTCTTTTGGTAGTAAAGAAGGGAGGGAATAAAATCTTTTAATGTCTTCAGTGAGAGCTTGGTATTTGTTGTTTGCTTGATTTCTCAATTTGAGCAGAAACAATGTTAGCCCTTGAAATTGCTTCAACCTCTTCTGTGGAACATTACAATCAAACTTCTCACCAACCTCTAAGCTATAAAGAAAAAAAAAAAATGGAAAAAACAATCTTATAGACAACCCGTAATTATTTCGTCTATCTCTTGTTACAGCTTGCATAAGTTGCATAATGATACAAGAGCTTGTTTCCTTTATCTTTAAAATCATAATAAAATCATATCTATTCCACAGAATTATGAAAAGTCTTAAATGTACATAAAGGACAAATACCGAAGGTGAGATAGAAATAAGCAGCCTTGTTCTATAGCCATTAGACTAGATGTAGTGAAGCGGGTGGTGAGCCACTTGCAGGTAACTGGTAGATAGTACCACACATGGAGGATTGAGAAGTACGATGAGATTAGTATGGTATGGAAAGGCAAAAGTGAAATAGCAAGGCCTCTGTTAGTCAGAGTGAATTTATTCACATTGCTTTGCATAGCAAGTTCATAGTAGAGATGGAACCCAGTCCCACACTACATGGGTTTTACATCAACTCCTGGAAACTCCTACTTATGTCCATTTTATCATGTAGTCCAAAGCAGGAAATCACATAGGCCAAGGAAGAGATGGGGATGACATTGACTAGCAAGATAACAATGGAGATGATAGAATCTACTATTTTTCAAGAACTAAGGTATTTTGAATGTTGAGGCACA
This sequence comes from Mus minutoides, assembly GCA_902729485.2. NCBI lineage: Eukaryota > Metazoa > Chordata > Mammalia > Rodentia > Muridae > Mus > Mus minutoides. Next base: position 1,005,591 of record LR756404.1, on the reverse strand, counting down.
GTTTTAATCCCATTATAGGGGATGCTGGTTGTTATTTTTCAAACAGAAGTTCCAATATAAATACAATGGAAATAATGCCAACATTTGACATTTGTCCTAACTCCAACACAAACCTCTGTAGTCAATACTTCATAAAACATCTAGCCTACAAAAAATGGTGCCTAGATCATAACCAGCATCGGCATCTAGTGAGACCCTGTTTATTTATTCTATAAGTAAATAAAATATAAAATAAGAAAATAAATTTTTAAAGGATCAAAAATATTACTAATTCTTAAATTTTAGGAGTGAATCAAAATTAGGAGAGTCACTATTTTTAGGGAAAAAAGAAATAACTGTAAACTGATGAGTCCATTCACAGGCTTCCTATCTCACATTACAGAATTGAGAGGTCAGTTTTGGACATGTTAATACTGAGAAGCATTGCAGAGAACTGATCCTAGATGAAGCTTTTCCTCTGAGTCCCCAGAAAACAACTTGATGCTAGCCTCTAGAAATTAAAACCTGCTTTACAAGCAAGAAGCTACAATCCACTCACCTTAAAGATGAAGACAGCCGAACAACAACAATCAAAATAGCAGCTACCCACTTTCTAGTTGCTAAAGTGTTGTCTCTGTTGTTTGATACTAAATAGTATTTTTCAGATAAGAGTTTCATTTTTATAGGTAGGATTTGAGGGATCAAGTGTCAGCTTGCATTTCAGGATTATAGTTTGTGCAATCTTTCACCTCCATCGTAATCTCAACAGAACCAACATATAATTCCTAGCAGTCACAAAATGATTGGACCAATGTGGACACTTGAAGCAAGTATATTGATTCTGTAGGCTATGTAGCAACATGTGACTTATTAGTTCTGTCTTTAAAACATAGATCAAAGCGGGGCGTGGTGGCGCACACCTTTAATCCCAGCACTCGGGAGGCAGAGACAGGCGGATTTCTGAGTTCGAGGCCAGCCTGGTCTACAGAGTGAGTTCCAGGACAGCCAGGGCTATACAGAGAAACCCTGTCTCGAAAAACCAAAAAAAAAAAAAAAAAAAAAAGATAAAACATAGATCAAACCAATAATTTTCCTACTCATATATAGTAACTGGAATGAGAGAGAGAGAGAGAGAGAGAGACTAAGTGGATGCTCACAGTCATCTATTGGATGGGACACAGGGCCCCCAATGAAGGAGCTAGAGAAAGTACCCAAGGAGCTGAAAGGGTCTGTAATCCTATAGGTGGAACAACAATATGAACTAACCAGTATCCCCAGAGCTTGTGTCTCTAGCTGCATATGTAGCAGAAGATGGCCTAGTCGGCCATCACTGGGAAGAGAGGTCCCTTGGTCTTGCAAACTTATATGCCCCAGTACAGGGGAATGCCAGGGCCAAGAAGTGGGAGTAGGTGGGTAGGAGAGCAGGGCAGGGAACAGGGAACTTTCGGGATAGCATTTGAAATGTAAATAAAGAAAATATCTAATAAAAAAGCAAAAAAAAAAAAAAGACAGAAACTTTCATGGGTCATTTGAGGCCAGGGGTCATACAAGGAAGTCAGTAGTAAAAAGAGAAGAATACAATAGATATGTGGAGAAATGCATGGGTTTGTACGTAGGGTACAGACTATGTACTAACCAGATCCCAAACCAGTATAATTTCTAATTGCAGTCAAATTTCTTATCTTAATACTCACAGATAAGTATACCTGTAATCCCTCATCAAAGAAGCTTCTTTTTGTAGCAGTCAGTGTTTGTTACAGAAAGCATAACTGATCAAAATATAAATAAGAATTGGCTACAAGGTGCCTAGTACCAATTGATACATCTTCTACAGTACAACTCCTACATCACAAAAGTGAAGGTAGAAATATTACAAGTGTCAGAGGACCAGCATGTCTGCTTCAATTTTGTATCCTCTGTGTATTAAGGAAAAATACTCTCACAAAATCTGGACAGAACATCTGCCTAACAAAAACCTGAAAAATGGCATCTCCGGTTGACATGCCAATGTGTATGATTGAAATTTCACAAAGCCCCACAGATGAAGAACTACATAACTACAGTCAATTAACAGCTGCTGAGAGAGGAGGAATCAATCTTTGCTGAGTATTAACTATTTAATTGGTTATCCCTATCACGTGGCAAGCCTTTAAAACATATACACATCTACTGCATATGCCAGCAGGACATTGCTGAAAGGACCCTGATATAGCTTTCTCCTGTGAGGCTTTGACAGTCCCTGACAAATACAGAAGTGGATGCTAACAATCATCTATAGGGCAGAACATAGGGTCCCCAACGTAGGAGCCAGAGAGAGAACCCAAGAGCTGTAGAGGTCTGCAACCCTATAGATGGAACAACAATATGAACTAATCAGAACCCCCAGAGCTCACGTCTCTAGCAGCATATGTATTAGAAGTTGTCCTTATTGGCCATTACTGGGGAAGAAAGGCCCTAGGTCTAGCAATGTTTGTAAGCCCCAGTACAGGGGAATGCCAGGGCCAAGTAGTGGGAGTGGGTGGGTAGGAGAGCAGGGCAGGGGGAGGGTATAGGGGACTTTTGGGATAGCACTTGTAATGTAAATGAAGACATTATCTAATAAATAAATTTAAAAAAACATACACATGAGCAACACTAAACATACTCAGCAGCTTATATTTATAAGTTTATGTATATGTATACATGTCACAGTAATAAAAAAAAATCACTGAACCCTAATAATAATAATATAACCTATTTACCTGGATGTATGGCCTTAACCATAATTTGCCAATCTGTCCATTTCTCCTCACTGCATGTTTGCTTGGTATTGTGTGTACTCACTATCCCATTTTTTCATGTCATCATTTTAATTCTCTTTAGACTGAAGTTTTTAAAAAATATTCTCGATGAGCTATATCAATGGGAAAATGCCATTATATTTTTATTATCGGCACAATAAACAACACTAACAACAAGAATAACTATATTGTGTGAAGTTGATTTCATTGATTGTTGATCAAATAATGGCTAATATTATAAACAAAATAAATCACTAGTGGAAGAGGCTATTACTTAAATGCAGAAAGGGACTAATTGGAGCTCTTCTGTACCCTGTACCCGTCTTTTATTTTTTTTCCTTTGAATTTAAAGCTTCTATAATATGGATAAAATTTTAAATTGCTGTAATTTTATTGAGACTTGGATAAATCTACAGACAATAAAATGTCAAGATTGTGGCAGGGGTAAGTAACCTTGTTTTCTGTTGCCTTTCCAGTCCCTCCTTCTAGTTTCTATGGGATCTGGTTGTACTAAGCTAGATTCCTGTGAGTGTCTGCAATGCCCATACTGTGCATTTTCAAAATATATTTTTCCATTTGAACTCAAAAGTGTTACTTAGATAAAAGGCTGACATTATTTTATAAACAGGGGAAATCAGGCAGATCTAGTAAGTTCTCATAACACTTCAGAAGTAGATCAGGCATTAAAATGCAGGGCTCTAAAATATTATACACAACTGAGAACTTCTTGCAACATTTTGTCTCTAATGACTATTATTGAGTCCATTAGCCCTCATGCAAGTTAAAGAAATATTTAAATGTATGTGCTTGAAGAAATTGTTATCAGTTATATGAGAGAAAAACATTTGGGAAAAAGAAAGTCAAAATCAAATAAATATTTGTTTATGGATATATTCATTCTTCTGCCTGATTCAAACTATCTGACTCATAAAACAAACTGTATTTTTCAGGCAGTATCAAATGTCTCCAGAGATGAATGACCATATAGTACACTTCAATTGTAAAAACTTGAAAATGCAAATAAGTAAACAAAATTTAAATAGTTACAAAATTAAACAACCAAAACCTATCATCTGTGCAAATATATTCAGTTTCTGGAGTGTTGTTAAAGTATTAGAATCGAGTTAAATCTGCATTTGCCATGAAGCACAGAACCTACACCACAGCCAGGAATCTTAGAAGAAAGTAAACCAGCATCTTCCAAGATGCCTCTGAAACAGAATTATGTGACCCAATTCAGTAAACAATAGTAGAAGATGAAAAGAGACCAGGGTGGGTGAAGACACTGAAAGTCTTTGGAATAACTGAGACCCAAGTGTAGTAACGTATTTAAGCTTGCAATCCTGCCCATCATAATAATGAAGAGTGAAGAAAATCAGGAGATGAGTTAGCTGAGTAGGCGAAGAGAATGAGTGAAACAAGCAAAGAGAATAATTGTCACCAAATGCTACAGGCCTAGAACTAGAGTGTTTAGAATCATTATCTACAAATGAAGCGTGGTCTGTGCCCTTGGGAGGCTTCTGATCTTTTTTTATGCTAAAAGTAAAATAGCCTCAGAGCAAATATTCAAATTAGTATGGGTCTCAGGTTGGATCACTAGGTCAGGCCTCAACAAATTACATTCTATGAATGTAAACATTTTCATTTCAGACAACAACAAAAAAAGTATGTTGTCTCCTTATCAGTTGTGTGTAGTCATTAACTGGGTAACCTTAGACAGACCACTTAACCCATGTCATCTGTTTCCCTGAGGAGAAAAGGTAGAAAGCATGACACATATGCTAAGCTCCTGATAAATAGAGTCGTGGATCTTTTCGCTGGCACAGCATGCAAAGTCACTGCCAGCTGGAGTGACTCTCAGCCTCTCTGTTATAAACAAGGTGTCATGTACCCAGTGCTCTGTTTGGACAACACTTCTCAGAAGAAGAAACCCTAAAACTCCAAGAATGAGAACATTTCAATAGACACTACCCCGGTCATGTGTTCTCCAGTTTTCCCACTTCCTTCCATCGCCACCTGCAAATTCAGCCACTCAGGGACCTTCTCAAATCTGTCTCCATAATGCTTTTCACATCTGCATCCTCCTCATCAGCTCTGTTCTCTGTGCTCTCAGTATCTTCCTATTCAAAGCCATCATTAACTCACATCTGAACCCTATTATGACCTCCTCACTAGGCCTGCTCTCTCCAGTATCTCCTCCCACTAATCTACTCTGCACACAGCTGCCAGATTCTTCCCAAAATGCCATTTTCACCATGTCTCTCCCCATTTCCTATAGCATGCATTTAAAATGCCTTTGCTTGATGGAGACTTTGCTTCATAAGCAGAAGCCAGACTATAGTTCAAACCTCATTTTTCTCATACAATACCCAGGTTTAGCCAAGCCCATTCAATGTTCTCAAGCTTGTCTTACATTTCTTTAAAAAAAAAAAAAAAAAACTGTTCACAGTTTTCCTCAATCATGAGTGCTGTCCTAAGATCGCTCTTTTTAAAAATACAAATTCTAAATTCCATTTCCTTCTTAAAGCTTTCCCTGATTGCTCTAACCAGCTATGTGTGTTTGCTCCTCTGACTTCACACTACTCTATTTCCACTGATTTTCAATCTGTCCTGAGTGTTTTCCTCCATTGTCTCAGCAGAACAGGTGATAAGGATATGAAATGGAAAAAGACAGTAGGGGGTAAGTACTGCAGAAACCAAGAGACCCACTAGAAGGTTATTATGCTCTTACAAGTGAGAGATAATGAGGCCTGGAAAATATTCAGACCTTGGGAATCCAAAAGAATTAATGGATGAGACATACTACATAGCATCAACAGGACTGGATGATTGACGAGATAGGGGAATCAGAAACATGAATAACAAATGAGTGGGAAGTTTTCAGACTGATTCATACTATTAAAATTAAAAGTTGGCATCAAATTGGATTGATAAAGAAGGTGGCAGGTTTGTTCTTAGACTAAGTGAGCTCATGATAGGAGAGAGCAGGCAGCTACAGACAAAAGAGGTTTGTAAAATCATCAGAGCTGTTGATACAGGCTGATGAGAGCTCTTAAAGTTACTCCCCCAGAGTCATGACTGTAAACACATATACAAAGAAAAAGAAGGACCTGCCTAGTGCTGTGGATCTGGAATCTCTGCTACTCGAAAGGCCGAGGCAGGAGGGTTACAATTTCAAGTGCTGACTGCAGAGTGAGTCCAAGGAAATATTGGACAACTTGATGAGATCCTGTTTAAAACTTTAAAGTTCAAAGAGTGTCAAACATGTTGGCTAGTAGGAGAGCACTTGCCTAGCATGTGTGAAGCCCTGGATCCAATGTACAGGCATAGAGGAGAATAAGAGGGAAGGAGAAGGGGGCAGAGTTAGACTTGGAGAAGGGAATCAGAGAGGAGGAGGAGAAAGTGGAGGCATGAAGTGAGGGAGAGCAGGGAGGGGAGGGGAGAGACAGGGCAAGCACAGGGTGGGGTGGGGAACAGGGTATGAAAGACATCTTGCTACCATATCTGTCACCTCACTGATAGCCAGGGTTGATTCTTGGTTCACTGAACAGTGTCTTCTTCCTTCCTTACTGCTCCATATGCATCTCTCCTGAAGTTGCTGCCTTTCTTAAAGAGAAGACAGCCTTTGTTCAAGGGTAAGTGAGTTGCTGCACTCCCCTGCTAAAACCACCTGCTAAAAAGGAGAACAAGAGATCAGGGGAGGATCAAAAGAAAGGAGGACGAGAGTGATATAAGCAGAGACCTTGAACACAGAGCAAACAAAACCTCATCCTCAAGAATTCTGATTCTTGTCATTTGAGAGTAAATAAATAAATAAATATTTTTAGGATGCCAGTTTTAGGAAACAATCCTATTTTCTTAGGATTCAGGATGTTCTGAGAGATAAGGAAATGGAAACAGCATATTGTCATCTCTTACTAGGAAATAAGACCAAAATACAGAGGGAAATGAAGGGATTGTTCTGTGGATATGAATGTTTGCTGCACAGTCAGGAGGATCAGAGTTCTTACCCCAGCACACATACAAGGATCCAAATGCCCCAAGCAAACCCGTTGCTCCAGCTCTAAGGAAAGTGGAGAAAGGAGGATTGCCTCTGCTTGAGGCCTTGGCAGGCTAGTTTAAAGTATGGGCCCCAGGCTCATGGAAAACCCTGCCTCAAAGGAACAGACAAAAAAATAATAGAGGAGGACACCCAACAGCCTCTTTAACCTATGCATGGATACACAGCAACGCCAACTCAAGTGTGCATGTACATATATACACAGAAAAAAATATTTTTTAAAAGGAAACAGAAACTGCATCATGCTGAGGGCCATGTAGGAGGAAGGACAAATGGCTTTAGGACTTGTGGAATGCAGGCCATAAGTTACCACAGCCACATGGGTGGGCCTCGGCCTGTCATGGCCCTGAGGGCTTCATGTTGTTATGCAGTCCTCACATCCCTCTTAATCTAAGAGTTATTTGAAAACTCTAAGGGGGCTTCCAGTCGCTCACAGGACAGGATCTCTGGCAGTCACAACAATAAGGTTTGATCTCCTTCAGCCATTGCTGCTGGACAAAATTATGATTTTATCACCATCCTATAGAAGAACGTAGAGATATAGATTGTCAATCATGACTACCACTCTCAGGAAACATTTGAAAAAGCAGTCATTAGTAAAGCTACTAGGGTGAGACGTTTTTAATACTGGTTCTGATGTAAAACAAAAACAAAAACAAAAACAAATCTTAGAGAACAATTTGAAGTTCAGAAAGGCAAGGGGAGCAGGGCAGGGGAGGGCATAGGGAACTTTCTCGGTAACACTTGAAATGTAAATAAAGAAAATATCTGCCCGGGCATGGTAGCGCGAATCCTTTAATCCCAGCAATCTGGAGGCAGAGGCAGGCAGATTTCTGAGTTCTAGGCCAGTCTGGTCTACAAAGTGACTTCCAGGACAGCCAGGCCTATACAGAAAAACCCTGTCTCGGAAAAAGCAATATATATATATATATATATATATATATATATATATATATATATATATATATATATATATATATATGAAAGAAAGAAAGAAAGAAAGAAAGAAAGAAAGAAAGAAAGAAAGAAAGAAAGAAAGAAAGAAAGAAAGAAAGAAAGAAAGAAAAAAGAAAGAAAGAAAGAAAGAAAGGCAAACTCTTATTACTTAAGCTAAGGAACCCTTTATGGTTAGGGAACAAGAACAATGGCAACACTGGGTGATGTGACTCTCGCTGAGGCTTGACTGGTAATGATTGATTTCTTTTTTATTATTATTATTAGATTTTTTCTTTATTTACATTTCAAATGTTATCCCCGTTCCTAGTTTCCCCTCTGAAAACCCACTATCCATTCTCCCCTCCTCCGGCTCCCCAATCTACCCACTCCCATTCCTGGCCCTGGCATTCCCCTTTACTGGGGCATAGAACCTTCACAGGACCAAGGGCCTCTCCTTCCATTGATGACCAACTAGGCCATCATCTGCAACTGGAGCTATGAGTCCCACCATGTGTATTCTTTGGTTGGTGGTTTAGTCCCAGGGAGCTCTGGAGGTACTGGTTAGTTCATATTGTTGTTCCTCCTATGGGGCTGCAAACACCTTCAGCTCCTTGGGTACTTTCTCTAGCTCCTTCATTGTGGACCCTGTGCTCTGTCCAATGGATGGCTGTGAGCATCCACTTCTGTATTTGTCAGGCACTGGCAGAGCCTCTCAGGATATAGCTATGATTGATTTCTTATACCCATTTTTTCTCTCAGCTTCCTGATATGATTTATTAGGACTTTGCTGGTGAGTAGATATGCATTATGAGGGTTTAAGTTGGATATGACTAATTTTATATAAAAGTTTACATTCGAGATTCTTTTAAGATTCTTACAAGATTACTTTTAAAGATAAACAATAAAACAGTTACTTATTTCTTTCTAACTGTAAATTGTTGACTGCCAGTAAGAGAAACTGGCTGAGCAAACTATCTTGCTTGCTTACTTACACTTTATTAATCTACAAGTTGCTTGGTTTTGAATGTATGTGGGGTTTTTTAGAAAAATTTGCTTTCTTTACCTGTACTAGATAATGTTATTTTCTTGTAAAGGTACTGGAAAACACGTTGTTCTTTCATAATCATTTACTAGAAGAAGACTGAAAATATAATCACATTATAATTGTATAATGCTTGAAAGATTTTGCTGGGATATATATAACCTATAGAAGAAAGAATAAAGTATGGTATGGTATGGTATGGTATGGTATGGTATGGTATGGTATGGTATGGGTGGCTGTAACAATCTCTCTCCCATTCGTCAATTATATGTATATGTGTAAAGTTTGTGTGAGTGGGGTTTGGCACATTGTTCCTTCCATCAACCAATTGTGTGTATTTATTATGTATGAATATGTGGAATATTTGGAGCCTGGTTGTCAGAGCTTTGCTTTGCCCATTCTATGTGTGAATACACACACACACACACACACACACACACACACACACACACAAACTGTATGCATATATGTGTGTTTGTATATATGAATGTATATCTGTGTGTATGACGTTATTAGACTCTGCCTTTTGCTTCATCCATTCAGTGTGTGCATATATGTGTTTGTATATATGAATGTATATCTGTGTATATGAAGTTATTAGACTCTGCCTTTTGCTTCATCCATTCAGTGTGTGTGTGTGTGTGTGTGTGTGTGTGTGTGTGCATGAATTTTCTCTCTTTTCTTCTCTTTCTCACCAGCCCCAAGCAGTTAAAGGACTTCATGGTTTTCTGCTGGCCACAGAGAGTGCCAATCCCAGTAAAGTGAGCTTTGTTCTTTCATCAAAGTCTGCTGAGCAGCTTCTCGAATCACTGGCTGCCTTTGGCAGCAGCCTCTGTAGGTATTTGGACCCATCCCAGTCAGCAGCTCTAAGCAATGACCCCCAGTGGCTACCTACCTTGGTTTACCCACAACATGGATGCCAAAGTCAGTCATTGGCAACAGAGCATGGAAGGACAAAATAGGAATCTTGTGTAAATTTGGTCTACTGTGTCATATGGTGACATTGGTGAGTTGTGTCATTTGAGTGGCTAAGAAAAGAGAAACTAATGTCACCCTACTTGAGCCTATATTTCAGGCCACTTTGAACCTGTTAAAGGTTTATGTAAGGCTCCCCTAAGTCCTTTCCCATGTGATGCTTTCTGTGGTTTTCAGTGAAAGAGAGAGCAAAGCCTTTCTGTTTGGAATATACATGACCAGGGACAGAAGGATTCACAAGAGAGCCTTTAAGTAGGAACAGATTTGGACTCAAACAACAGATAAAATAGGGACATTGGAAGAAACAGTAAAGTAGAGAATTCAAATCTGGACTCGCTCTTGGTTAAATGAGACGAATGGAAACTGCTCTGCTTTCTTTCCTTAATGCAACACTGAGACATTATTGATGATTCTGAGTTTATCATTAATGAGTTCAAACCAACTGAATTGGTTTAATCTGTTCTGTGCTGTTGTAACATGTATCACAGTCTGTAATTTATACCAAATGGTTCTGGAGTCTAAGAAATCCAAGAGCATCTAGACAGCAAGGTCTTCTTTTTCTGTGTCATTCTATGACAGAATGAAGATACAGAAACCTATAGACAAAATGTTGGCCAAATTTGTCCCTTTATAAAGAATAAACTAACAACATTGATCCATTCATCTCTTAACGATCCTACCTATGTCGGTGCAATTAAATCCAATGTGTGGCTTGTGAGGGGACAAATAGTCAAACCACTCTACCAGTTTTATTCATGATAGTCATACATTTGGAAGATTTCTGTCTAGACTTTTCAGTGCTCTTGAGGACAGCACATGTAAATTATATTTTAATAAATTTGTGTCTAACCTCTAACGTATATAATGGATTAAGAGAATGATATAGCACATAAAATGTGTTATTAAATTTGATTAGAAAATTTAGTATATAACAAAAGTAGTTTGTACTATGCTGTAGCTCCTTAGAATAATGCACTATCTAATAATAAAAATGGTCCATGCTATTTTTATGGCCCATAGAGCATATTCAATGAACTATACATAGGAGGAGAGTCAACCAAGTGAAAATTCTATCTATACAAGATAAATTGTTGGTACTTGTAATAAGAACTATGTACCTAAAAAATAATTTTTGTGGGGGTAATTTTTCATGTAGCAATATTTTTCTATCTACTATATGTATAGATCTTTAAAATCTCTTCTACATTGTGATACAATCTCTCTCTCTCTTTCTCTCTCTCTCCTTTCTATAATAAAATATGAATTAGTCATATCACAATTAAAAGACCTCTTATGTCATAACTTGAATGCTCTTCATAAAAGAAAAAAGAGAAAAAAGCAATATTGTATGACCCAGCTATACCAATAATGGCTGCATACCTAGGGAATCCATGTCAGGATCCCACAGATATACTTGCATATCCACTAGTTTTATTCCTACACTCTTCATAACAGAATGTATGACTCAGCTAGATGTCCACTGCCAAATGAATTCTACACAACAACCTTGTATTCCCCCACCAAAAGGAAATCACATCGTTTCCAGGAAAATAGATCAAATTGGAGATTATAATGTTAAAGAAATAATACAGTCTTACAAGGGTTAGTATCATATATTTTATTTTCTATGTGGTGCTTACTGGAGAAAATGCATGAATGAGAAAGTGAGACTTTTGAGGGTTATGGAAGGGAAAGGGAGAATTATGGAGAGGGACAGGAAAGAAGTTAATGAGGAAGAAAAGCGATCAGAATGTTATGCTTCTTTATCTCTCTTTTTTTTTATATTTTCTTTATTTACATGTCAAGTGCTATCCCATAAGTCCCCTATACCCTCCCCCCGCCCTGCTCCCCTACCCACCCACTCCCACTTCTTGGCCCTGGCATTCCCCTGTATTGGATCATATAAAGTTTGTAAGACCAAGGGGCCTCTCTTCCCGAATATGGCCTACATAAGCATCTAGAGACATGAGCTCTGGGGGTACTATTTAGTTCATATTGTTGTTCCACTTAAAGGGTTGTAGACCTCTTCAGCTCCTTGGGTAGTTTCTCTAGCTCCTCCATTGGGGGCCCTGTGTTTCATCCTAAAGATGACTATGAGCATCCCCTTCTGTATGTGCCAGGCACTGGCATAGCCTCACTTGAGATAGTTATATCAGGGTTCTTTTGGCAAAATCTTACTGGCATATGCAATAGGGTCTGGGTTTGGTGGCTGATTATGGGATGAATCCCCGGTGGGGTAGTCTCTAGATGGTCCATCCTTTTGTCTTAGCTCCAATCTTTGTCTCTGTAACTCCTTTCATGGGTGTTTTGTTCTCTATTCTAAGATGGAATGAATTATCCACACATTGGTCTTAGTTCTTGATTTTCTTCTGTTTTGCAAGTTGTATCTTGGGTATTCTAAGTTTCTGGGCTATCGTATAAATGCTTAGCCTTTAAAAAAAAAAAAACATTAGATGAAAAGAAATCGGCAAGTTGCATGAAGACAAAAGTCCTATTGGTTATCTCACTGAAACAACTTCTGAAGGACAAAAACCTCAGTGCAAGTCACCTCAATCTCTTAAACCATCTATATTTTCTTCACTTACCACAGACATTGTTCACTAATATCCCAGAGACTTAGGGTTCTATATGTATTTTAACAATAAAGTTGCTCAGGATTCACTGTAGTAATTCTCATTATTATGAAAAAAACTTACTTATACATATTTAACCTTCCATCATTTAGAATAGTTTCATAGCAACTTTAACATATAGAGTGCACTTGGGAATGCAGATACATAGTTGAATTTCCATTTTAAAATATATTTGCTATTTAGGAGTGTCCCTGAAAACACAGTGACCTCATCTCTTTTTCCAAAAACACAAAACATTCAGGTTACCTGTTCCTTGCTCTTTTGTCACCATAGAAAAACAAGCTAAAGAAAGAGAGGGGAAAACAGTTTAAGCTCTAAATGTCACCTGTGTTAATTTACTCCAACATTTGGCTCCTATCTTGATAATGCAAGCATTTCTTGTAAAAGGCTACCAGAAGAGCAATATGTTAGACTCTACCATTTGTGTGCCAAGGCCTAAGCTTCGATGGACACACCAATCAAGAAGATAAGTACTTAGCAACATCTATGAAAGACAACCCACTTAGTTCTTTCCCTTCAGGCTGGGGATACATAAGAAGTGTCAGCCTGATCCAATCTGAGACAGATCTCTTTCCAACTGAGGTGACTAGTCATTGGCTTTAAGGAATCAAGATGTTTCCATAAGAGCAGGAAGCAAAAACAGAAAAAAAAAAAANTTCTTCTTCTTCTTCTTCTTCTTCTTCTTCTTCTTCTTCTTCTTCTTCTTCTTCTCCTTCTCCTTCTCCTTCTCCTTCTCCTTCTCCTTCTCCTTCTCCTTCTCCTTCTCCTTCTCCTTCTCCTTCTCCTTCTTCTTCTCCTCCTCCCTCCTCTGTTTTGGTTTTCTCTGTGTAGTTCTGGATGTCCCTGGAACTTGCTCTGTAGAACAGGCTAGTCTCAAACTCAGAGATCTGCCTACCTCTGCCTCCTGAGTACTAGGATTAAGGTATGCATCACTGTGCCTGGCCTGTCTCATTTTAACATGTTTAAGTGATAAAGAAAAGCAAAAAAATATTCCAGAAGGGGGAAATATAATTCAAATAGCTGTCTCCTGTGAGGTTCTGCCAGTACCTGACAAATACAGAAGTGGATGCTCACAGCCATCCATTGGATGGAGCACAGGGTCCCCAATGAAGGAGCTAGAGAAAAGACCCAAGGAGCAGAAGGGGTTTGTAGCCCCCTAGGAGGAACAACAATATGTACTAACCAGATCCCAGGGACTAAACCATCAACCAAAGAGTACACAAGGAGGGACTCATGTCTCCAGCTGCATATGTATCAGAGGATGGCCTAGTCAGTCATCAATGGGAGGAGAGGCCATTGGTCGTATGAAGGTTCTATAGCCCAGTGTAGGAGAATGCCAGGGTGAGGAAGCAGGAGAGGGTGGGTTGGTGAGCACAGGGAGGGGGGAATGGATAGGGGGTTTTCAGAGGAGAAACTAGGAAAGGGGATAACATTTGAAATGTAAATAAAGAAAATATCTAATAAAAAGGGGTAGCAAGAAAGAAAAAATTAAACTAATTATGCTACCTGAAAGATTAATTTCAAAGTTTCTTTGGGATACATTTACTAACAGAAAGGGGGTGTGTTCAACACTTACTTTAAAAAGATTGGTAAAGGTAGAAGGAAATTTCAAATGTTTTAGCAAACAAACTGTATTTGTAAGTTTTCTGCCTAAACTTTTAAGTGTCCTTGAAGATACCCTGTATAAACTCTTTCAATAGGCTTTGTGTCCAATCTCCAACATAGACAAAGGTTTAAATGAATGATATAGCACATAAAATGTGTCCTTTAATTTGATTAAGGAAGTTAGTACACAACAAAAAAAGTAGTTTTGCTATGCTGTGGCTACTTAGAATAATGCACTCTTATATGGGTGGGTTCTAGGGACCAAACTGAGGTGGTCAGGCTTGTATAGCAAGCACTTTTACAGGTTGAATCTTCCTTCTCCCACCATAGTATTACAATATACATACTCTCTGTCTTTACAATATTAAGAGGTGGAAACTCTTGTTTCTACTATTTTACAGGTGAAAACAATGAATACACAGACAATGAATCACCAGAGATATGGGCATAGCAAGCAGCAGATGTTAAGGAACAGATGTTAAATCTATTTTTTTTCCTCTACTAGTCTTATCACATGTTAAATATTTTGCAGATCTTTCTCTGAAAGGCTTTCACTATGGTCATTTTCCTATGCTTTTCAGTCAGTCAATGAAATATATTGGTCTGAGGAGATAAGGATTTATAAATAAACTTTAAATGCATTTATAAAGAAGACTTCATGGTTTCTCCCTACAAAAAGTCAAAAATGAAGGAAGTGGCCCACATAAGCAGCATGGCTTAATTTTTCGAAACACCTCAAGCTCTGAGAAGTCATCCTTTGCACTGTGCATGAATTCATGGTTTTCTTTTATCTTAGAAGCCCAAATCAAAAAGTGTATTGTGTATGTGTGCATGCGTGCATATGCATGCATGTGTGTATGTGTCTATTTCTACAGCTATAAACAATTTGCTTCAACTAAAATTGTTAACAGTATAAATATGTTGGCCACAGATCTTGAGCTCAAAAAAACCTAGAAGATAAGGGTACCAGCAGATGTACACTCAGTCCAATGGCTTAGTCTTTCCTTCAAAACTGCCACATTTTTTTTTTGTTATTTCCTTACATAGTGGAAGAAATGAAGACTTCCTTAGGCCTCTTTGATAAAGATTCTATTCATGAGGACTCCTCATGACCTAATCATCTCCCTCAAACCCCACATCATAATGACATTTCAATGCAAATCTGTTTTTTAAAAAATGTGATTTTGGGCTAGTCTAGGCATTCAAATGATAGCATGATCTAGATACTTAAGGAAAATTCCTTAGTCATAGATTCAGAGAAATACCTTGAGCCCATTAATGGATATCAAATGGCAACTCAAAAAAAATCCTCTTTAAAGGCAAATTAAGGCTTAATATCTTCCTTACTCTCAGATCTGTCTTTAAAAGACTGCACATCTACTTACTTTATTCCAAATCAGGATTCTTGAATTTCAATCAAATGCTAGAAAAAAAAAATAAGAATAAAAGATAGGCCTTTCCAAAGGATGGACCCAACGACTGCAGCTGCCAGGGATCCATCCCACAATCAGTCACCAAACATAGACACTATAGCATATGCCAGCAAGATGGTGCTGAAAGGGCCCGGATATAGAGGTCTCAGGGGAAAATATACCAATGCCTGGCAAACATGGAGGTGGAAGCTCACGGTCAGCTACTAGATGGAACACAGGGNCCAAGGGGTGGGAGTGGGTGGGTAGGGGAGCAGGGCCGGGAGGGGGGAGGATATAGGGAACTAGCTGGATAACACTTGAATGTAAATGAAGAAAATATCTAATAAAAGTAGTAAAAAAAAAAAAAAAAAAGATAGGCCTTTCAAAAATACGTTAAATGACACATTTATAACAGCATTTATAAAATCCAATAGTAGCCTTTCATATAAGTTCCTGTGTATGTTGTCACTTGATTGCTGCCATGAGTATAACAAATGCAAGTTAGGACATTATACTTGCCATCAGAAATGCTATGAGTACAGGCTTGTGAGAATGCACTCTATGTATTACAGCCTGGAGGTTACAACAAGCTGATTTGGTAGTTAGCTTTGCCCATATATGGGCACAATCCATTTCCTAAGAGAATAGCATTATGGCTTTGAAATAGGATAGATGACAATACAACTGTTAATTTATTGTTGACTTTTGACAGGAGGAGGAAAAATCAAGCCAATTACTTCATTACAAGATGTTTCAGACCAAAAATGATCTGCTCTAATTACTTTGATGAGAGGGTGGGGAGACAATTTTCTTTAATAACTAGAGATATTTTAACTCTACAGAATTAGAGGGCAGAAAGGTCAATGCCTTCCTTTTACCTGATAAAAGAATACCGTAAATGTTTCTGTCTCCATGGATTTCTTGAAAATTTATTTCATAAATGAATTAACAAATCTGTGCCTAAAAATAGAAACAAAATAAATAAGACGGGTATACACATACAAAAGCCTGCCCATGCTACATAGCAGCCCTATTCCTAATAATCAAAAACATTATGAAAATAACCCAGATGTGTATCCATTGTGAACAAAATATTTTACAATGAAATAATATGGTCCTCAGATATAAATTCTGATACATGATGGAGTAGTTCTTAAAAAGCCCCCAAATCCCAGATGTATAATTCCATTTATATGAGAAATCTTCAGAATTAGACAAGTGAAAAGGTAGATTAATGATTACTAGGGAATGTGGAGGCAATTATGAGAAATATTTTTTCAATTGGCAGAAGGTCTGGAGTTTCTTTTGAGAGCGACAAATAGATGACAAAATTGATGATAAAGAATACAAAAATTTGCATACATGAAATTCTATTAAATAATATTATATATATGGATTACATGGTGCATTCCTTATATCTCAATAAATTTATGATTTCTTTAAAATTACAAGAGTTTCAAACAAGGAACAACAGCTTCTTTCCTTTTTGTTATGTTTTATGTTTGTATTTCTTTTTTTGTGTGTGTGACAGAGAATCACTCTGTAGCCCTGGCTTGCCTGGAATTCATTGTGTAGAACAAGGTGACCTATGAACTCAGCTATATCTTCCTGACTCTGCCTTCTGAGTGCTAGGATTGAAGGTCTGTACCACAGGGCTCAGCCGAATTTCTTTACAATAAAATAAAAGGATAAAATTTACACTACTCAGATAAGAAATTTGGAAAATCATAAACTACTTGGATGGAGTGGATAAATAGGACTGAGAATCTTTTATTGTTGCTCCATCATTGAGTAGATCTCTAGGATTGTAGCCTTATGAGATTTTTATAGTAACGTAAAAATGAGAAGGAAGGGTCCTAGGAATGCCTTGATTGCCAATTTAGAAACAAAAGATAAATATTAGGAGAGGAAAGAGAGCCTTCTGGACCACCTTAGAAAGAAAAAGAGGATTTAACTTGTTTATGAAAAGAGCATGACTTCCTAGTCTAGTCTGGATATTTCTACTAGATGCTTTATATATAACAGAAATCTATTGAGGACAGTTCTGGAAGCTGGAAATTTCATGATCAAAGCTCAACATATCATCACATGGTGGAAAGAATAAACAAGTCCCTAGATCCTCTCTTATGTGAACATTAACTCTACTCATTGAAAGCTCCACATTCACGGCCTAATCACCTCTCAAAGGCCTTGTGTGTATATATTATCACAGTGGTGTGCAGTTTTCAATATGTGAGACTTTAGAGCAATGAACACATTTAAGCATTGCAAGAAATAAGAGGATTAATGTTACATATAAACTGGAAATATTGTATAGTCTTGAGTAGCAAATGCAAGCTGTAGCAACATTGTAGGTTAAATCACTGTGGTAAACCTGCTCTAACCCCAAATAAACCATCAACAATTTCCAGGGATATATCCTATCCTCAAATACTGAGAAGCAGATGATAGGTATATAACCTCACTGGGAGCACTTAACATGAATCTACAGGAACAATACAACAGCTGAACAGTTTGGATCTACTGTAGACTCAAACAATTGTTATTCTTCATAAATAATCAACTGTCCTGGCAGTTCTTTACCAGTCATCTTTTTGTCTGTGGATGACACTACCAAAAGAGTTCTAAAGATAACCCAGAAAGGCTGATATAGAAAAGTTTATGGAGCCAGCTTTGATTGACACTTGCTTAAGGAGTTTCTCTCATTTGGCATGTATAAAGTAGATTGTAATCCAGCTATACAAGTATGTATGTATGTACATATGTATGTATATATATATATATATATATATATATATATATATATATATATATATATATATATATATATATATATATATATGTGTGTGTGTGTGTGTGTGTGTGTGTGTGTATGTGTTTGTGTATGTATATATAGATACATATATATGTGTATATATTATATACATATATATATACATATACACATATCTATATATACATATATAGATATATATTTTGTGAACAAAATATTTTACAATGAAATAATATGGCCCTCAGATATAAGTGTGTAAATGTACCACATTTTCTATATCCATTCCTCTGTTGAGGGACATCTGGGTTCTTTCCAGCTTCTGGCTATTACAAATAAGGCTGCTATGAACATAGTGGAGCATGTGTTCTTATTACCAGTTGGAACATCTTCTGGGTGCCCAGGAGAGGTATTGCTGGATCTTCCTATAGTACTATGTCCATTTTTCTGAGGAACTGCCAGACTGACTTCCAGAGTGGTTGTACAAGCTTGCAATCCCATCAGTAATGGAGGAATATTCCTTTTTCTCCACATCCTCACCAGCATCTGCTGTCACCTGAATTTTTTATCTTAGCCATACTGACTGGTGTGAGGTGCACCAGAGCAAAATCTTAAGAGATATCATTCATTAATCTGAACACTCAAAAAAACCATAGTGGGTCCTATGTACCAGACTGTGTGTTAACTACGGAGTCTCGATAATTAGCCCCCAAATAAGAGCAAGTATATTCCATATATAAGAAATAACATAAACAAAGTTATTATCTCTCGACTTACACAGGTACCACAGGGGAAAATAGAAACAATTGCGGAACTCAAATGCAAACTGAGGCTGGCGAGATGATTTTTTGGGTAAAGCTACCATTAGAAAAGCTGGTTGACCTGAAGTAGTTTCCCGGGACTCATATGATGGAAAGAGAAAACTGACTCCTGAAACTTGGCCTTTGGCCTCCCTATGTGCACCCACCCACCTCTCACACATGCATGCTAAATAAATAAGATCCAATTGAAACATTATTAAACAAACAAAACCCTCAAAAGTGAGAAGATTGAGTGACTGTGAGAGAGAGAAACCAGGAGTTAGGATCAAATCCTGAATACTTAACCATGCCTGGGAAGTAGATTTTAATCATTTATACAGTGAGAAGCCACTGAACACGTTCAATAGGATAAGTGAGTCTTTAATAGTCTACTTTGTGTACAGAACAAATAAACAATTTGAGAGCTAGACAATGGAAAAGCTAGTGGAAAAAAAGGCTAAATTCTTATAAGGACAACAATGTAGAGAAATTAAATTCTTCTTGTGACTATTCTATATATCGACCCTTTCTGTTCTCATTGGTAACCAAATTAATTATTTATTAGGCCCCATTTCATTGTGCCTGGATGAGGGATGTACTAACTCTAGCAACCTCATTAGTATAGCGAAGCTATTGGCTGACATTGGCTTAATGTGCTGTATTCCTACAATCTGTATTTTACTGAAGACTTACACATTTCTGAGATTTGGTCAAGTGAAATGAAGAGTAAATGGTTTTAGGCAGGAATTTACCAAGGTCACAACTTACCTAGCACAGAAATGGGGTGAAGGGCATAGTGAATAAAACATAGAATAACCCAAACAATAAAATATTGGGAATGCTGAAGTATTAATTGACAGTAAGAAACCTCTAATCCCAAGAGAAGGAGAAAAATAAAATATGAAAGGCACACAGAGAGAAAAGACAGGAAACATGCCTAACTGCCAGTTAGCCAGTTGAGGCTCTGATAATAATCTGAGTGCAGACACTGCAGTGAGAAAACTCATTCCTTAATGTTCCAAATAGAAGTACTTTAGGGAGCATATCCACAAACTAGAAATGTCTTCTGAAATATCACAGCTGTAAACAGCTGTCCCTGAAGTGAACCACTGTTTTCACCTTTTCCTTCTCTTTGCACCAATCCTCAACACCTTCACAGGTACCTAATCTAATACTGGAAAAAATGTAGGGCATCCAGGCAGGGCTTCTTGTGAAAGAAACCCAGGTGAGTGAGTGGAGGGTACTGTGAAAATAAATGAGAAAAAAATATTGTTCTTGTTTAAGAAATAAGAGAAAAATGAGACATTTGGGATTTTTAAGTACAAAGAGATCAAGAAAAAAATAAGAATAAAAGCCATATGGGGTACTTTAGCGCAATGTCTCCTTCAAAGACACAATCTGTCTCAGCAAGCGCTGTGCACATGAGGCTAAGGAGAAAATATGAATAGCAAAGTTCTTCAATGAGTAACTAAATTTTTATACTTCGGGGCTGGTGGTAAATAACATATCTGAAAGAAACTTCAGGGTAAAGAGAATTAGTTCTTCTTCTTAAGAAGTCTATGATGAAAGCAGTCCTTTCTCTTATTTTGTGTGATGTGCTGAGTTGTGAAACAAAGAATGGATATTTGAGCTTGCATTTGACAGTGTAATAAATGCAATTATGATTATTTGCATATTAAAGGCATTAGTGCTACATGGCAAACATTTTCAACAGGATTGAACTGAAAAGAATCCTTCCTCCCAGAAAGGCTACATTCTTTTGTCAGGTTTGACATAATCTAAAGCTGTGGTGTGACAAACTGTCAATTGGAAGAATTCACCAAAGCTATCACAGATCTTATTCCAATCTCTCTTAGGACTCATTTGCTACTGCGTAATTGGAAATAATTATTAATTATGATGTGTTAATTTTATGCAAGTGAAATAATAGGGTACCCATGCTACACTTTCAACCAACCACTTTTTAGGGAATCAGTTCTAAAATTTTAGTGTCTATGACAATTTGTTTTAAGTTACATATTTTCTATACTATCATTTTACTTCATTTGAAATTAAATATTCTTTAAAAGTAATGAGGTCTGAGGTTTACCTTCTCTGTAACATAGTAATCTGTGTCAGCTAGTGCACATAAACGACTGTATCCCAGGGCTCTGGACATAATTCAATAGTAAAGTGCGGTAGTCTCTGGATATAGCTGTCTCATATGAGGCTATGCCAGTGCCTGGCAAATACAGAAGTGGATGCTCACAGTCGTCTATAGGATGGAACATAGGGCTCCCAATGGAGAAGCTAGAGAAAGTACCCAAGGAGCTGAAGGGGTCTGCAACCCTATACGTGGAACAACAATATAAACTAATCAGAACTCCCAGAGCTCGTGTCTCTAGCTGCATATGTAGCAGAAGATGGCCTAGTTGGCCATCATTGGGAAGAGAGGCCCCTTGGTATTGCAAACTTTATATGCCCCAATACAGGGGAACACCAGGGCCAAGAAGTGGGAGGGGGTGGGTAGGGGAGGAGGGCGGGGGGCGGGGAGGGTATAGCGGACTTTTGGGATAGCATTTGAAATGTAAATTTAGAAAATATCTAATATGGAACACAGGGTTCCCAAGGAAGGAGCTAGAGAAAGTACCCAAGGAGCTGAAGGGGTCTTCAACCCTATAGGCGGAAGAATAACATGAACTAACTAGTTTCCCCCTGTGCTCATGTCTCTAGCTGCATATATAGAAGAGGATGGCCTAGTTGGCCATCATTGGGAAGAGAGGCCCCTTGGTTATGCAGACTTTATATGCCACAGTACAGGGGAACGCCAGGGCCAAGATGTGGGAGTGGGTGGGTAGGGGAGCAGGGCCAGGAGGGGGCAGGGTATAGGGAACTTTCTGGATAACACTTGAAATGTAAATGCAGAAACTATCTAATAAAAGTTGGAAAAAAATCTAATAAAAAAATAGTAAAGGGCTTACTTAGCACGCAAAAAGCCCAAAGTTCAATCCTCAATACCACTCAGATCTTTTTTTTTAATGTAACTTAATTACTTTGAATTACAAAGCAAAGATGGAGAAACATGGCTTCCTCTTCCTCCTACTTCCTCCTCCTCCCCTTCTTCTTGTTTCCTCAGAAACTGCCAGTTAATTCTGCTTTAATTCTCTTAAAGAACCTGTAAATATAAACCTCTTTCAAAACACTATAATCCTTTTTTTTATGAGACAGGGTTTCTCTGTGTAGCCCTGGCTGTCCTAGAGCTCACTTTGTAGACCAGGCTAGCCTCGAACTCAGAAATCTGTCTGCCTCTGCCTCCCAAATGCTGGGATTAAAGGCATGTGCCACCATGCCTGGCATAACACTATAATTCTTGATATCCTTTCATGTGATGTTTACCTACAGCTTTCAAATAGTTCAATAGAATGACATACAGGTTACAATTGAAAATGTAAATGAAAGATTGGCTCAGACTGTATCTTGTTCATTTAGCTTTTAGCTTCGAGATTACAATTAGTAACATCTAAAACATTCCATTAAAGGAAACAGGGTGGATTAAAAAAAACTTGCTAATGAAGAAATAATGACATCCATTATAGATTCTTATTTCAGAATCTATAGGGGTGTGAATCCCAAGGAAGTAGCTTCCATTCTAGCTAAATCAATACTTGCAATCTCTTGAGATAATCGTGGAGATTTTCTAGATTTCCTAGCTACTGTTTGGCTCCTCCCTACAACCCTTCACATTCTTTGTTTCTGTTCACTGAATAACCAAGTTTCATTTCACATGTATGGTTTTTTTTTTAATCATTTGTTTTCTAGAAAGTTTTTCTTCTCTTGACTACCATTTTGTATCTCAACTCTGAATTAACATTTGCAACTGAATGTTTGAAATGACTTCTTTAGTCCTTCCATCACTTTGCTTTAAAACTCTTCCATAAATTTTGCTCAGGTGTCTTGGTTATTTTTCTATTGCTTTGCTAAGACAGCATTACAAAAGAAATTTAGAGAAGAAAGCGTTGACTTGCAGCTTACAGTTTAAGAGCGTGAGTCCCATGACCATCATGGTAGAGAATGTGGCTTCAAATATACAGCTATGGTCAGTAACTGAGCACTCACATCTTCAACAACAATTACCACAGGGCAGAGAGCACTAATTACAATGGTGTGCACTTTGGAAACCACACAGCGCATCTGCAGTGACACACCTTCTCCAATAAGGTCCCACTGCCTAATCCTTCCCAAACCAACTGGGGTACAAGAATTCAATCAAATACATAAAAAAAAAAATGTGTAGGCACCATTCTCATTCAAACCACCACATTTGAGTACTCATTTGCAGTTTGGGGTAGGGTATTCCATAAGCATTGTATCCACAGTGTTTACATTTACACCAGCTGATATGATGCCCCCCAACACACATAAAGTAGAGGACTGCCAGGTCTGTGTTCATTCAGAGATGATGCACCTAACCCTCAAGAGACTGGATGCCCCAGGGAGTTTAGAGGTCAGGTGGGGTGAGGGGTGGGGACATCCTCGTGGTTACAGGGGAGTGGGGAGGAGGTATTGCATGTGGAACAGTCAGAGCATGGATGAGGAGGGGCGGGGAATAGAATATGGAGTGAAAAAAATGAATTACAATTAAAATTAAATTAAAAAAGAAAGTATGACCACTTTGTCTTAAACAAATAGTTGGAACTTGTACCTCTAATATAAGGTAAACTCCATGTGGAAGGCATCCAATGGCTCTAGCTGTTTTATACCATCATCCACATCTCAGGATGTTTTTTCCTCTCTTTTACTGTATTCTTGGCATTTTACTGTTATCTTTGTTCTTAGCATATGACTCTCAGCTTTGTACTTGCTGTTTGAGGATCCAAGCCTGGCTGCTCTGCCTCCAACCTAATGCCCACATTCTTGTAAACAAGAAAAGGGAATTAGGAAGAAATAATGCCTAATCTCAGCATATTTACCATTGAGCAGATAGCAAACACATACCTGCCTTAGCTGTAAGCAAATAGGAGAAGGCATGTTGCTGCCATCAACAACAGCAGGCAACTGACAGAAAGGTAAAAGAAAAATGACTACTAATACTTAATAACATTTTTGCTACAATTTTCTTCACTCACTTATATTACATATAACCACTCTAGCTGACAAATAAACATATCAATGTTCGAAGACATTATTTTTGTTTTCTTTGTTTTTCTCTCATCACTGTAGTATTCTTTAACCATTCTATGCTGGGTGGTAAAAGAATAGTCCAAGTCAACATACATAACACATGCTCCCTGCAATGACTATGCTAGATAGCATTTTTAAATGGAATTTTATTTTAGAAAAAAAAAACATGCACTAAGTATCATTTTAAAGAATTGGACCCACATTAAATGGCAATGCAGCTCCTGTTTTCTTTTATTTTTAATTTACAGTTTTCTGTATGTGTATGTATGCTTATGAACAGTTATGCCCATGTGGGTTCAGGTACTCAAGGAAGCCAGAGAGGGTGTCAGAGCTGAAGTTATAGGCAACTGTGAACCATCTGACATGGATGTTAGTAAATGAACCGAGGTCCCTGCAAGTGCAACAAGTACTCTTTGACACTAAACTATCTTTCTGGCACTTGGTTTCTCTTTTCTATCAAATACTTTGGAACCTACCATTGACTCTTTGTGCCCTATTCCACTTTGGTTGTAATCCCAGTAATAATTTGCTAGAAGACGCTTGAGAAAATATTCTATGATGGTGGTACCTTCAGGGCTGGATACACTCCCTTATAAATACAGACAGGACAGCAAGTCAGCTTTCTGTCCTGTGAGTCCAAGGAGACAGCATGAGTCTGCAGCCTGAAAGCTGATATCAGAGGTCTATCCTCCAGAGCTGGATGAAATATATTGATATGATTTAGGAATAATTTAGTCGGTGATGCATTGTTACAACAGTGCACATTTTAAAAGCCACTTAAGCTGGTGGGGGGTGATACATGCTTTAAAGCCTTTAATCCCAGCACTGGGGAGGCAGAGGCAAGTGGATCTCTGTGAGTTCAAGGCCAGCCTGGTCTACAAAGCAAGCCTGGTCTATAGCAAGTGCTTTGTCACACACACACACTCACACACAAAACCTGTCTCAAAAGAAAAATCAAAAATAAAGAAAGTAAAGGGAAGGAAGAAAGAAGGGAAAGAGGGAGGGAGGGAGAGAGGGAGGAAGGGAGGGAGGGAGGGAGGGAGGGAGGGAGGATGGAAGGAAGCTCTTACTTTTAGTAGAGCCTCTCCCTAGCATTATGTCTAAAGGCGACTTTCTATATTCTCTTACTTTTAACAACCTGGACATTTTGCTGCTTTGAATTTAATGTGCACTTGACTTTGTGAAATTTGCTTGATTCAACAATAGAGGGAAAAATACTAACAACAACAAAAATCCAGTACATGAATTTGTCCATGTATATCATGTTACACTTACTGTAATTCAATAATTATATATTCTTTTGTGATGCAGAGATACTGTATGAAATATTATGTTCCTAGGGTTCCCTTCCTTTACCCAGATTTAGCATCCTACAACGAACTTGTACTGAGAAATTATCACCCTTAGCAAGAGGGCAGGTGAATTGCCTTTTTTACTCTTCTATTATCAAAAATCAAAGTACATATAACCTGTGGCATTCTAAGAAGAACCCACATGAACTAGAAAGGCCAGGCTTCTATCATGTAAGTAACTAGCATCAAGGATTCAGGATTCTGGGGAAAGAGTAGAGAAGTGGAATAGGAAAGAGAGAACGTGCTCTTGAGTGCCTTCTTGATGGTTACTATGGATTATGAAATCAATAAATTATTTGACCTTTTAAGTCTCTATACATTGCTGTCACTGGAAATGCTTATTTACATAATTCCATCTACTTTTTAGAATTGGTAGAACATAACAGATGGTAGTCTATGGGTTAAAAATCTGGTATATGATAATTAGTAAATAGCTATCCTTCCATCTCTCCAGGATAAAAGTGTTCTTCTGCCTTTGATTTCTCATAGCATCCTGCTATTACTTTTGGTGATTTTTATTTTCTCCTTTTGGTAGTTTTTATTACTGAATTACAGACACCATGAGGGCAAGGATTGCCTTGGCCTCATAATCTCCACAAGACCTGCCAAGAGTATTTTAAAGTACTGCTAAAAATTGTAGATGCTCTATTGTGAAATGAACATTTTTGAGCCAAAGGAGATGCAGCTGCCTTCCATCATATGAGGCAACATTTGAAACCTCTAAATGTTTTCTTTGTTGTTGCTGCTGCTGTTATTTTGACAGTCAGTTAAATTGGGAAAGGCATCAATGATACCTTATTGCTAGTCTATATCATCTGACTAGGCACTGACAATCACTTTTTTTCTAGAAAAATGTTTAAATATTTATTTTTGTTACTGTCCAGATTTTATCCCTCTGCCTCTGACTGGTCCTCATCCCATTCCTCCTTCCCCGCACCCTGTCTACCTTATCCCACCCACCAGGTCTCCCCACTCCCTGCAGCCTCAAATCTCTTAAAGGTTATGTGTGTCTTCTCTCACTGAATCCAGGTAGTCCTCTGCTGTATATGTGTCAGGGCCTCATATCAGCTATAGTATGCTGCCTGGTTTGGTGGCTCAGAATCTGAGAGATCTTGGGGGTCCAGGTTATCTGAGATTGCTGGTCTTACTATAGGGTCGCCTTCCTCCTCAGCTTTGTCTAGCCTTTCTCTAATTCAACTCAGGGGTCCCTAGTTTCATTTCACTGGTTGGGTGTAAGTATTTGCATGTGACTCTTTCAGCTGCTTGTTGGGCCTCTTAGAGGGCAGCCATGCTAGGCTTCTGTCTGTAAACACACACCAAAGTGTCAATAACAGTGTCAGGCCTAGGAGCCTCCCCATGAGATGGGTCCCAATTTGGGTCCGTCACTGGACTTCCTTTCCCTCAGTCCCTCCTCCATTTTTGTCCCTGTAGTACTTTTATACAGGGACAATTCTGAGTCAGAGTTTTTGACTGTGTGATGACAACCCCATCCCTCACTTGATGCCATCTTTCTACTGGATGGAGGTAGGCTCTACATGTTCCCTTTCCCCACTGTTGGAAATTTCATCTAAAGTCCCTCTTGTTGAGTCCTTAAGGTCTCTCACCTCTCAGGTCTCTGGTACATTCTAGAAGTTCTCCCTCCCACCTCCCACCTCCCAAGACTGCATATTTCCATTCATTCTGCTGGCCCTCAGGGCTTTTCTCTTGCCCCTCAATACCTGATCATATTCCCCTTTCCCCATCTGTCCCCTCACTCACCCAGGTCCCTCCCTCCCTCTGCCCTCTTCTTTCTTCTCCCTTTCAAGTGAATTAAATTATCCTCACTTGGGCCCTTCTGCTAATTAATCTTCCTGAGTTCTGTGGACTGTATCTTGGGTATTCTGTACGTTTTTTGGCTAATATCCATTTATTAGTGAGTACATTCCATGCATGTCATTTTGGGTCTGAGTTAGCTCACACAGGATGATATTTTCTAGTTCTAGAAAAACTCAGGATGTCCTCATTCTTAATAACTGAATAGTATTGCATTGTGTAAATGAACCACATTTTCTGTATCCATTCTTCTGTCATGGGACATCTAGATTGTTTCCAGCTTCTAGCTATCACAAATAAGGCCACTATGAACATAGTGGAATATGTGCCCCTGTGGCATGGTGGAGCATCTTTTGGGTATAGTCCCAAGAGTGGTATAGCTGGGTCTTCAGGTAGATCTATTTCCAATTTTCTGAGGAACTTCCAGATTGATTTCCAGAGTGGTAACAGCTACTTTTTAATCAAAGGACTGTCAGAGAAAAGCTGTACCACATTTCCCTTGCTCCCGAAGAGACTGTGTTTCAGAAGGAGTACACCACTAGATTCACCCAGGAAACGAAACAAAAGTAGCCAAGAATTTATTCGTTAATTTAGCAAAGGCCTTTAGCTAAAACACTAGAACAAAATCAACCTAAAAGCAAAATAAACAAGACCAAAACCCTCAATCTCCACAATTTCAATTTATGGCCATATTTGCTTTTCTCGTGGAATATATCACATAGCTGCACTTGAACTTTCTAGTAAGGCAAAATATATGCCACCTATTTATAATCTCATTTCTTGCTCTGTAGTTTTCACTTAAATACTAATAGTTCCCAAAGGTATTATATTACCTAGTTTGTAAAAAAGTTGGTTTTATTCACTGCTCTGGTACAGTGCTCTTCAGTAGAACTTTCCATACTGATGGAAGCATCTTATATCAGTGTTATCCAATATATTAGTAGCTGCTGAGCATTGGAGATTGGGCTGTGGGCCCAAGGCATGGATTACTAATTGAAGGAGTTCATTTAAACATAACCACAGGTAGTTAGTGTCTACTGCAATGTATACCAAGATTCTAGGACATGTGAATAAACAGGAATCTTTCTTTGAGTTCCATCTATTCTTCTCAACTGTTTTAGGGTGTTCAATATTTCTCAATTACAATTCATAAAGTTGTTCATCTTATATCAGTCAGATCTCTCATCACAAAGTACAAAATGACTGGGAAAATACATGCCTAAATTTCTTACTTGGTAAGGCAGGGCAAGACTTTGGACAGGAGAATAACTCTATCCACATAACTTTGTTTGACTCTGCTTCTTTCCAAGATTTAGCCAAATTAAGATGCGAGAGAATAAAAGAAGATATTCCTGTTTGTTCCTAATGGGCTGCTATACAAGAAAACATTGAAGTTGACATCCTCAGATATTTTCTTAAGTTACCCTGACCATTGAGTGTTCCTGCTGTACTAATCTCCTCTACTCTGTTTTTCTATGTGAGACACACACACACACACACACACACACACACACACACACACACACACCAGGATGCAATAAGAAGAAATTAGAATAAAATAATGAAACTTGATGTTACAACACGCTGTCAACTAAAATGTCGAGATAATGCTATAATTTTCTGATGACAGCTTAAGCTCTTTCAAAGAGCACAAATACAAACACCATGAGAAAAATATGAAAAATCTCTAGTCAATTAGTGCTTGTAAACAAATACCATGTTGAACACATACACATGAGCAGTACGAAGTATTATTGTCATTCAAGTGCTTCCTTATTTCACAGTATATGTTTGATCCACATAAGAAGGAGTGACAGAAAATGCATACTGCATTTGTGCATGCCGCTACAGAAGATTCTTACAGTACAAAATTTAACTGTACAGAAATTAAGGCCTAAGAGGAAAAGGCAGTAAAGGTCAGGGGAATCAAAATTAACATAGGGATATCTAACTGGGCCTTACTGCAGAGTTTTGGTACACAAAAACATTCATTTCTCTGAAGTCAACTAGATCCGTATAAATAGAATTAACCTAGAAGCATATTCAGGTGCCAGGAGTAATCATGTTGCTAATATTTGTATATAATTGATATTAAATGAAGTCACAAAACACTAACCTCCCTGATTCTCACTGTTAGCATGACTTCCACATTTTGACACACATTGTGTTGATTTCACTAAAGCCTTCGACCTTCTAGGCTTTCTGTGGATCTTTTCACTGACCCAGTCTCTCACCATGGTAATCAATCCTAAAAGCATGCTAAAATGTGAAATTAGTTTCAAACCTATACATTGAGTAAGCGGAACCTCTGCTTAATGTCCCAGAAAACCAGACCAACAACTTGTAATTAAAAACCTCAACCTCTCCTGACACACTCTGTGAAAGTGCCTGTCATTAGGGGAATGGGGCCGCATGCATAAAATGCCTCCTTGCCACAGACTAGGAAAGGCAGATAGTTCTCAAATTTTCTATGAAATCTCTACAGTGAAATAGCAAGCAATTATTTTGATGTTGTAAAATCATCAAATATTTTCTGAGCACTTATGTGCCTTTCATTGTGAAGCTACTAGGGATTAAAACCATGATTTAGAATATCTTCAAGGACCTTATAGTTTAATTCTATCTTCTAATTCTATACTTCTGGATTCGTAATGTCAAAAATACTTAGCCAGCAATTATTTTATAGCTTCCAGATGCATAATGAGATGCTTGGATGGTATAATGACTAACTTTTGAAATTCTTCGTTTTCAATACAATATTTAAAAAAAAATACTAGGCTATCTTCTGCTACATATGGAGAGAGAGACATGAGCTCTGGGGGTTCTGGTTAGTTCATATTGTTGTTCCTCTTATAGGGTTGCAGACTCATTCAGCTCCTGGGGTTCTATCTCTAGCTTCTCCATTGTGGGCCCTGTGTTCCATCGTATAGATGACTGTGAGCATCCACTTCTGTACAAGACAGCTTTATCAGGGTCCCTTAAGTAGACACATGCTGTCCTATGCAATAGTGTCTGAGTTTAATGACTGATTATTAAACTCCCACGGTGGGGTAGTCTCTGGATAGTCCATCCTTTTTTCTTAGCTCTAAACTTTGTCTCTGTAACTCCTTTCATGGGTATTTTGTTTCCTATTCAAAGGAGGAATGATGTATCCACCCACTGGTCTTCCTTCTTGATTTTCTTGTGTTTTGCAAATTGTATCTTGGGTATTCAAAGTTTCTGGGCTAATATCCACTCATCAGTGAGTGCATATCCAATGACTTCTTTTGTGATTGGGTTACCTCACTAAGGATTATATCCTCCAGATACATCAATTTGCCCAAGAATTTCATAAATTCATTTTTTAATAGCAGAATAGTACTCCATTGTGTAAACATACCACATTTTCTGTATCCATTCCTCTGTTGAGGGATATCTGGGTTCTTTCTAGCTTCTGGCTATTACAAATAAGGCTGCTATGAACATAGTGGAGCATGTGTCCTTTTTACCAGTTGTTACATCTTCTGGGTATATGCCCAGGAGAGCTATTGCTGGATCCTCCAGTAGTACTATGTCCAATTTTCTGAGAAAACGCCAGACTGACTTCCAGAGTAGTTGTACAAGTTTGCAATCCCAGCAATGGTGGAGTGTTCCTCTTTCTCCACATCCTCACCAGCATCTGCTGTTCCCTGAATTTTGATCTTAGCCATTCTGACTGGTGTGAGTTGGAATCTCAGTGTTGTTTTGATTTGCATTTCCCTGATGATTAAGGATGTTGAACATTTTTTCAGGCGTTTCTCAGCCATTCGGAATTCCTCAGTTGAGAATTCTTTGTTTAGTTCTGTACCCCATTTTAATGGGGTTATTTGTTTTTCTGGAGTCCAGCTTCTTGAGCTCTCCACCTACTCTTTCTACAACCAGCCTCTCCACCCTTTCATCCCTTGCTACCCCAATTTGTTATTTCTTCTTTTATTCTCTCCATAGTGAATCTACTTTGTGTTGCCTGGCTAGTCTTGGAAGTAAGGCCTGCCCTGGGATGTGGTCAATGTATTATAGGTCACAACATTAAAGAAAACTGACTATCCATCTCTCAGCAGTTATCAAATGACAATAACATTCCAGATATTGGTGAGAATTCATGCCTATCTTCTTATCTCTGTGTTAGTATTTTGTCTGGCTATTGCTTGCACAGGTCTTGCTGATGCTTTCATGAACACTGTGCATTGATATATGCCACTTTCCTGTTGTGCCTACAGAATACTGTCCTTAATGTAATAGACCACCTCTGGCTCTTAACAATTTTTTTTTTTACCCTTCTTCTGAAAAGATCTCAGAACCTTTCATGGAGGGGTAAGGTAAGTATGTCCCATTTAAGGTTGAGCACTCCGCTGTATCTTATTATCTGCATATTGGCCAGTTAAGGGTCTCGCTCTCTCCTGCATGAAGAAGTTTCTCTGATGAAGATTAAGAGGTACTCTGAACTATTGGTATAATACATTATTAATTGTTTTAATACTATATCTATTTAACAGAATAATGACATTCTTTATTCCCCTAGGGTTTAAGACCTATAGCCATGGGTAAATTTTATATGCATATATATATATATATATATATATATATATATATATATATATATATATATATATATATA
>LR756404.1:937485-973542 GCA_902729485.2 Mus minutoides | reverse complement strand
GAAAGTTTTATAGAAGGGACAGAGGAGGAAGAAGGGGAGAGGAGACAGAGGATATATAAAGAAGAAGAGGGAGGAAGAAGAGGTAGACGATGGAACAGGCCCACATGGCCTGGAGGAGCCGCAAATAGCTAGGATTTCATAAATGTGCAATAGAGTAGTGGATGGTATATTTGCCCAACCTAGGCATGCAGCTTGTATTCATATTAACTGAGTTGTGTGTTCTTTGCATTGGCATTTTGGGGTTGTATATTTACTGATATAAATCTGGCTGGTATAAATATAAGTCTCTAATGTTTTCCTTTCATGGGACTAGAGGGAGTTGAATGAGAAGGGAATGTTGTTAGAATTGCACAGACCATCCATGGGGGTTGGCCTGAGGAATGCAATCATCTATATGTAGGCAGTTTCAGGAAAAACCAGTTTGGTCAGCTTAGCAGCTGGCTACTGGAATCAGGGCCAGAAGGTTCCTTAGGGCTAACCATGGAAGTGGTGTGTGTGTGAAACTACCAATGCCAGCCCCTAGATGGATTTAGCATGATTTTTTTTTACTACAAGCAACACACACACACACACAAATATAACAAACTAATTTTCCTTGGAGAATAAAAGTAATCAAAGAACAGTAGCATCTGAGTTAATAGAAGAATGTTTCAAACATATTAAATCATTATTCTAACTACTAAATTACAAGTCAATCACAACAGTTAGACTACTAGGAGCAAATTAAACCAATAGAATAGGTAGAAATTCTTCATGCTAACTTGAAAGGACTATGCAAAACCCCATTTGTCTCCATTTAAGGACCAGGCCCGATTTCAAAAAGAAAGCTATAAAGTACCAGTTCCAGGAACAGACCATAAAATCCAAGTACAAGGTCATAGAAACCCCTCCCAAAGAACAGCCTGGGGATAACCACAAGAATGAGAAAATATCTGTACTGGGTAGCCCTATTTCATCCTATGGTTAAATATTCATAGCATAGGAATGCAGACCACTGACAACCTGGCAGAAACCAATCAGAAGCCGACCCCTGTGATCCTCAAGCACCCACCAACAAAAATTTTAGATTACCTAATCTGACTACATAATTCCCTTAATTTCCTTTAAGAAGGCCTGTGCCTTTGTCTGAGTCGCCATTTCAAAGAATGGTTGTCTCTTGCATGTTGGTTGTTTCTGCAGAATAAATCCTCCTTGTCTTTGCATACTATCTGATTCTGGGGTCTTTCAGTGATTTTCAGGACCATACAAAGTTATTCAATCAAGTACAGTGTAAGCTTCCTGACTGTAACAGCTAATTTTCATCGTTGATAGACTAGATTTGGAATCACCCAGGACACACACTTCGGTTGGATATTTATTTTAGTGTATTTCTAGAGAGGTTTAACTGGAAAAGAAAGACATATCCTGAATATTGGTGGCATCATCCAATGGGCAGGAGTGCCATGCTAAGGTTAAGGAAGGAGCAAAAGGGTGGAACTCCAGCCTCACTCATCTCGGTCTGATTATTGCATGCAGACACCATGTGGCCAGCTGCCTCATGCCTTTATTACCTTATTCCTTTAAATGCCTCTGTGTCCAATATATGGCCACAATGATGAGTGAGGCAACTATAACATGTATTAAATATATTAAACCATAGTGATTACTACATGCGTGTATTTAATGTGATACTAAAGAACGTGGGGATAGACAAGCAACAGTGTGACAAGTAGGAGTTTCTTTTTGTAGCTTAAAATAAAATATAACTCTTCCAAAGTAAAATACTTCTCTTTGTCCTATGTTATTTCACTATCATGGAATCATCTTCCCCGTCCAGGGAAACTAGGTTATCAAACTGAAGCATTCATTGGAACACTAAATACTACTAATGTACTAAAGATAAAGTCTTACAATCATTATTTTAGAGGAAGAAAACAAACAAAGATAAGGCTGGGTAGGGTTAGATTCCAATATAAGCCATATTTATGAAAATCTTGTCTAGGACATGTACTAATTCTATAATGAAGAATAAATGGAGGCAAATATTCAAAATCAGCACACACCACTGAAAAATGTGGATACTTATCAGCAGAGAATGTGGAAACCATGAGTAATCAGCTCTGTCTTCTAGTGTTTATAAAGAGGTCCTGGATCCTGGAGATATAGGCCCTACATGTACATAGCACTAAACATATTTGAGTCCCTGTTGGTTATTAAAATTACAATGTCAATACCAGAGTAAGGAAAACAAATCAACTACTACTTAATAATTTTGTGTATGAGACTAATGAATAAAGGACATTGTCTTATTTCTCACTTCATCTCTAGAAATAAGTACAAGGTTGAACACACACTAGATAAGTACTGTAAATATTTGTTGAAGAAATGACTATAAATTACATTATATAGGTACAATAGCACTAGAAAGAGACAGAGCTTCCAACCTCTATAGTCACCTGAAATTGCTTATTATATAATTTTAATTTAATCAACCAGAAATTTTATTCAAATAAATGGCCAGTTTCACTTTTAAACAAAGAAATTCACTTGAGTTTACTTAGTAAATACTTTATATAATTTACTAACATGGCTAATTGAAGTATAGATTATTATGATATCACAAGTAAATATTTCTGAATAAGGAAAGCAAACTGGAACATAAATAATTATCAGAGCTAAGTCAATCCGAAAGTGGAATATATCTTAGGGTGTTATAACTCAGGTAATTTACAAACATAAAACATCTTACAAGTAAAACAGAAAAGTAGACTCATCTGTTTAAATAAGCACATTTCTGCAGGTCTTTCCTCAATAGTGAAACAACAATGATATATTTTTAATGCAGATATTGTCCCTCAAATTCCTATGCTGAAACGTAATCCCTAAAGTAAGGGTATTAAGAGATTGGAGTTTTGGGAACATGTTTATATCACAAGGACAGGGTCCTCATGAATAGAATAAGTGTCTGTATAAGAGGCCTAAAGTAGGTTGTTTATTCTTTCCACCAGGTAAAGACACATAAAAATATCATCTATGAGGAACAGGCTATTTCTAAACATGTAATCTGCTGGCACTATATATTTATCAGCCAGAAAAAACTATGAGTAATACATTTGATATTTATAAACTACCCTGTCTAGGTTATTCTAGCAGCCAAAACCAAGAGAAAAATATGATATTTCATCATCTTTAAAACATTTTATTAGATTTGTATAGTGTGTGTGTGTGTGTGTGTGTGTGTGTGTGTGTGTGTGCAGGCCAGAATATAACTTCCGGGAGTAGGTTCTCTCTTCAACCATAGAGATCCCAGGTACTGAATTTTCGTAGTGAGGCTTAGTAGCATAATTTTTGACTATGTTACCAGTTCTATGTAATTAATTATATTTTCCTAGAACAAATTTATAAAAAAGATACTAGGAATACACACAGAATTTTACCTAAGTTCAAAAAAATATTATCAAATATGTTGAAGTGGCAATTTATTTAAATGTTGTTCTTAGCTTCTAGACAATACAAGGACTGAATTTCCATAAGTTACACGTCCAGTGAAATCTTCATTTACAACTTGCTGTTTCTCCAAGGTTAAGAACAGGAAAGGGAAAGGGCTAAGATATTATCAACCACAATCTCTTATAGAGTGATAAAATGTTATACATTTCTCCCAAATTATCAAAGTCAGTGGATAAAACAAAATTTGATTCTGAGGTTTTTTTCATATGCATTTGTATACATTCTCTAGGCAAAATGTAATTTACTTCCAATGTCAATATTTTGGTGATATTTTTGATAATTACAGGAAATTCTTGAATTTATGAAAGTGCAGATGCAACAACAACAGAAAACAATCATCGATTCTAATACTAAATTGTAAGTAAAATGGGAAAAGCAGTCTTACTTCATGGAAATGTTTTTTATAGAACTTCAACTGTGCAACTGTATGCACACCATGCTTTTAACTGATTCAGGTTTCATATGTGCAGAATTACACTTTCTGGTCTTTGCTTTTTTTCTATATTTTAGTTGAGGTTCATCCCCAAGAATATAAGAAACAGAATAAGTTGCTCATTTACCTGAATTTGCCCCACCCCCAAATCTTCTCTCTGCCTCAATCACAACATATGGAGTACAAAGGGAAAAAAAATCTAACCTCATTTTGGTTTATATTCTTAGAACTGAATTCATATATATATATATATATATATATATATATATATATATATATTTCAAGAATCTTCTCCAGGTTTTCTTAAAGAATAACTTTCTTAAGGGAAGTCACTGGTTTTGGAAAGGAAGTAAGGTGGGAAGCCAGCCAGGCTCATTGTCCCTTTTTTGGCCACCTTCCTACTGCAGCTGGTTATCTGAAGGCTGGGCAGTATGTAAAAATATCATGTTAGAATGGCTAAATTTGTGCTTCGCTTTTCTCCCTGTAAACCTGTATTTTAAAAGAACCCTGAATTTAAGTTGATCATTGTTATTATTATAACGACCCTTACCTATTCTACATGCTGAAAATTATTTTATTTGAACTTTTTAAGGGAAGAAAACCTATCCACCATTTTGAAAATAACTTTGAAAGGCTAATGGCATTTGATAATACTCTAGTTGAATTTCCAACTGTGATTTTCCTCTGATTAAAATAAATAAATAAATGGTAGAGCACCAACTTTGTCACCTGAGCATTGTTAAAGCTGACATTTGCAAAACAAGTATGCTAATATGACATTTCCCTGTCTTCTTGGTACTTTGGTGTGATCTGACAATGAACCAAGAGAACTTTCCCAGAAACCTTTGGTATTTGACCAAGTGCCACCTACACTTCAACAGGTGATTACAAACTACTGTCACTTTCCTTCCTCCCTGCCACAATTTAAAGGAATATCACACACTATATCTCAAGGAAATGCCTCATCTCCTAACTAAATATAACAGAACAGCTAGTTCAAAGACTGCTTTTTAGTCTGTCAAACTGCATTCTAAACTCAAATCATTAACTTTAGATATATAGCTTATTGGTTGCATGTTTGTTCTTTAAAGTGAAATTATAAAATGCTCCATGTTTTTAATTGAGAATTTCATATATATATATATAGTATATTTATATAATTTCCACCTTTTCTTATGCCCCTCCAAATCTTCCCATCTCTTAGCCACTTTTATTGTAGCCATATCTCCTTCTTTAATTATTATTATAATATATATGTATATATACATATATAAATACACCCTGATGAATCCATGTAATGTTGCAGTGTTGCTCATAGGGAAATGTGTTCAGGGATTATAACTAGGGATTGGATAACTTGTCAAGGGGCTCATCACAGTAACCATTAACTGCTTATGGTTCTTCATCTCAATATTGGACCCTGAGAGATTACCTCTATCCATAATACCATGTCAACTGGTGGTCTCATTGTTTAGGTGACTATAGCTGTGATTTCATGGTCACATCTAAGCACTATCTAATGGCTGATGTCCTGATGCTCTGGCTCTTACAATCTTTCAGCACCTTCTCCCACAATATTCCCTAGGCCTTATATCTAGGTCTTGGGCTGTAGATGTATCAATGTATCCTATAGTCATTAATAAGGAAAGTAAAAAGAGATCAGCTATGAAAGAACAAATATGCAAAACAGGGGTAGCAACTGGCGTAGCAGAGCTAAACTAATACTGAGGGATGGGAGAAAAGTATCAAATTACTAAAGGTGTTTGAAAAATCCATACAGAGACATATATTTTAAGATTACTTAAAATATAAATATATAATTGTATATAGTTTTTAATAAAGATACCAATTGGGATGAAAATGCAACCCCCCCCCCCAAGATCCATAGACTATCTAACAGCAAAAACAGCAACAACAACAAAAGACAAAAACAAAAACAAAAACAATTTCCTGGACATGTGGAACTTCCTTTCTTTTTTTATTCCATAGAGTACAAGAGATCTCCAAGAATACAGGCAATGACTTTGCCTTTTGTCACTTCTCTGAAATTGAAGATAAATTCCCTACTGCTTAAGACACCACACTCGCAGGGCGTGGTGGCGCACGCCTTTAATCCCAGCACTCAGGAGGCAGAGGCAGTCGGATTTCTGAGTTCAAGGTCAGCCTGGTCTACAGAGTGAGTTCCAGGACAGCCAGGGCTATACAGAGAAACCCTGTCTCAAAAAAAAAAAAAAAAAAAAAAAAAAAGCACCACACTCTTTGGACATAGGGCTTGGAGGAATAGAGCTTTAACTGTCCTAAAAGCCTCCTTCCAAGAGACTAGCTTCCATAGTATCTAAAGGCACTATATGCAAGGTGTCAATGAAGGAAAGCAACTAATTGTCCTACACAGCTGTAAAACCTAGGAATGACAACAGTGACCAGCATGGCAAGATGTCTCTAAGTATTCAAGTGTAAGACTTATATCATGGAGGGAATAAAGAATTGTCTAGTTGGATTTAAGGCCTTTTAAAAAGGAGGGAAATCATGCCTTGTACTTTTAAACCTACCCAAGTACTCATAGATTATGAGGTAATAGATTCTATAGGCAAGCCTACTACTGACACCCATATAATTTCTGAATGCATTATAGACATGCATTCTTATAAACAAAGATAAATGTGTCTCTCAACCCTCTTCAAAAAACCTCTCTTGGCAGTAGATGGAAACCATTACAGAAATTCACAGCTGGTCAAAATGCATAGAACATGTTCAATATTTTAATGTGAATCCACTTTAAAGTATTTACTAAATATTGCTGTCCACAAAGAAAAATGAAATCATAAACTTTTCAGGTAAATAGATAGACTCAGAAAAGATTATATTGCTAGGTGGTGGTGGTACATGCCTTTAATCCCAGAACTCAGTAGGCAGAGGCAAGTGGATCTCTGTGAGTTCAAAGTCTGGTCTACAAAATAAGTTCCAGGACATCCAGGACTGTTACACTGAGAAAACCTGTATCAAAATTGAAATTAAAATGGCATTGAATTGAATTCTGTAAAAGTAAAGATTATATTGAATGAGGTAACTCAGCTGCAAATCCTCATATTTGAGTATACTTCATAGAACAAACACAGAAAATAGGAAAGTATAACCAGAGGTAGGAGGAAGGCCTGAGATAGGAGCATATAGATGATATGAATTGTAAAATGGAATAATTGTAATGAGACTCTAAATGGGTAGAGACAGGGAAGTCAATACAAAAGGAGAAGGGCAAGTGAGAGACAAATAATACCAAAATGTCTAAAAGTATACTATCTATCTATCTATCTATCTATCTATCTATCTATCTATCTATCTATGACTGTGCATACATATTATATATATATATATATATATATATATATATATATATATATATTAAATATACTATATATACACACATAATGAAGTTAAGCCACTTGGGCTGACAGTACTCCTTACAGAACCATAGACTAACAAAAACTTTAGTGCCAGGGACAGAAATAAAAAAGATCTTTCAAATGGTTAATCAGCATAATTCAGGTGACTCCCAAAACTATACTGATTATCCATGAGGCCTTTAGTTGCCTCTTGGGTTTTCCAGTAGACCCCTATTGCTGAATACAACTCAAACTTAGTACACTGGACTCATGATTCTACACAGGTTTGATCTAAAAACTTCTTTCCTGCAGTCAAACATTCATGGTTCCAGAAAATACTGTGCAAGCTGCCAGTGGAGGGAAGCAATTAAACAGTCCTACTCAGCTGCAATACCTATGAATCACAACAATTACCAGCATGACAAGATATGCATAAAGGTGTAGCAAAGGCACTCACATGTCAGTGCCAACCAACAGCTGTCTAATTGAACTCCAGGCCCAGTCAACAGGAGAAAAATCATGCCTGATACTGGAAAGCTATTTAGCTTCTGTAGCTAGTGAGGTCATGTTCCTTAGATTCTAATATTGAAGCTTTGCTATACCAGCCTAAATCCTTGTTAGATTCTAAATCTTATCCTTATACACTCAGGTAAGTATACATAGCACCCCTCATTAAAGAAATGGAGACCATCACAGAAAATCACAACTGGACACAATCCAGAGATTAACAGTTCATGAGGAAACCAAGTATAGTACACCCCCCCCACACACACACACATATATGTGGCTCAGGGAACATGAAAGAAGTGGACATGAAAAGATAGCAAGAGCCAGAGTACCAATAAGTCTGTGAAACACTCTCTCCTAGGAATGGCTGCACAAACAAGACCAGAACATGATTGATGGACATTTTAATGTGGAACAGGATATCAATGGATATGTTAATGTGGAAGGGGGAAATTTCATGGGGTCATACTTCGAGATAAAATGCTGAAGGCAACTAATGACTCTTGGAAGAAGAATTAGCCCCAT
This sequence comes from Mus minutoides, assembly GCA_902729485.2. Taxonomy (NCBI): domain Eukaryota; kingdom Metazoa; phylum Chordata; class Mammalia; order Rodentia; family Muridae; genus Mus; species Mus minutoides. The sequence goes on along the minus strand of LR756404.1, from coordinate 965,208 downwards.
CCAGAGATGAGCCCTATTTCTGGTTGTCGAATATAGAGTAGTAGGCCCTCAAAACATATACAAACAATAAAAAATCGACTCAGAAAGTTATGTGTGTGTGTGTGTGTGTGTGTGAGTGTGTATGTGTGTGTGTGTATTTCCACAACATGAAATGGGCTCCTCAGGCTGTGTATCTCTGTGTGTACTTATATATTTTTATTTGTGTGTATAGTATATATTACATGTTATATGTTATATATTATATTGTATATTGTACATAATAAAATACATGTATATTTTTGAGTTAAGAAAAGATATGGAAGGACACATGAGAAGTTGAAGGAGGAGAGAAGATTAAAAGAATTTACTTTTTTCTTTAGCTTTCTTTACAAAAAATATAATCCACATTTATATTTTATAACTCTGTTTCACATATGATAGTTGTTTTCTACATTGTTTCTCTGTACAAAATTGATAAAAAACAACTCTTTTCTTTCTTCTCTCTCTCTCTCTCTCTCTCTCTCTCTCTCTCTCTCTTTCTCTCTCTCTCTCTTTCTTTCCTTATTTATTTATTTCTCTGTAGACCAGGCTGGCCTAGAATTCAGGGATATACCTGCTACTGCCTCCTGAGTGCTGGTATTAAAGGTGTGTGCCTGGATAAAACACATCTTCCTTAATGAAGTAACTTTATCAATGAAAACATAGTTCACTCTTTCTGAAATACAGTCAAGACATGTCAATATTCCTGGAGGCATTTCTGTTACCTCTTATCAACCAATATAAATTAATGTTATGATAGAGGTTATTCAGAGGAATTTGTAATCTTTGAAACGAGTCTTTATAGATTGAGAGATGTTAGTAATTCAAGATTACTCAATTTGTATTCACATATTAAAAAAAGACCCTTTAAGTCAAGTTTTAATTGTACAATGTATATTTTAATATATAACACAAAAAAAAAAAGACACGATATCGTTGTGGATTTGTCAACATCGTATCTTGTTGTACCCAACAAAGTAAAAAACAAACAAACAAACAAAAAAAACTACTTGATACTACTAAAATGACCAACAACCTGAGATTAGATAGGTCACAGGCCCAGGGGAAAAACTAATACTTTTATTCTGCTAAAGGAACAGCAACAAGATGACTCCTAATGGCTTACTGCTATACACATATATCAGTGTCTCTGCTTATACCATAGAAGCTTATTGATACAGGAAATGGGAATTAACACAGATAACCACAACAGGACAGTGTCCAGAGAGGGAGAGACTATGAAATATTCAGTCCTACATGGGTTATCTTCATCAAACTCCTCACCTCATGGCTAAAGAATTCATGCTGAGGGATCTACCTTTGTCACAGGCAGCAGAGATGAGCTGTGTGTAGCCCTCTAAGTACCACTGGGAGTTTCTCAGATAATTAAGAATAGTTTTACCTCAAGACCCAGCTATACCATTCCTCAGAATATACCCAAAAGATGCTCCAACTTTCTACAAGGGCACTTGATCAATTATGTTCATAGCTGTTGTGGATGGGCCTGGTGCTGTTTGTATGATTCTGCTCACCTGGGAGGGTTGTGGACAAGGAGTGAGTCATACTCAAGTGACTTCTTGTGAATCAATACCCTAATGAATAACGGAGCCAATAACTGGGCAAGTTGGCAGGACTTCCAGATTGGAGAGGGGAAGAGAGGAAGCAGGAGAGAATTAGGTCCTTTTGAACAGGGAGAGCATGAGGACAAGATGTAATTACAATTGTCCCCCAGTTTCAATGGCAAATGCATCAGGATTCAGCACCAGAGGATTTAGATTTAATAAGGTTTACAGATTAGAATTTTAGTTATTGTGCCCAGCGATTGACTTACTATTGTTTCTGATCTAAGTCTCTGTGTTATTTTCCTTCATGTTGGGTTTTAAGAGAGAGTGGCAAAGTGTGGGTTTGCTAGATTTACACCACCAAGTCCATGGAGGAATTGAAGCATGATGCTGGCGTGGTAATGACCCACCAGTGGGAACTTAGCGAGCTGGGTGGAGAGATTTTGGAGAACTGAGTTAGAGTCTCCACGAGATAAGAACAGTTCAGCAATTGCCTGCCACTGCATGGCAGGCCAGACCACTGGGGCAGAGAGTTGCTGGCTCAAGCATAGGAACGTTCTGGCTATTCTTTAATATTTTCCACAACACATACCAGCTTTATTTGTAATAGCCAGAAACTGAAAACAAGCTAGATGTCCTTCAACTGAAAAATGGATAAAGAAAATGTGGTACATTTACACAATGGAATACCACTCAGCTATTAAGAATGAGGACATCCTGAGTTTTGCAGGCAAATGGATGGAACTAGAAAATATCCTGAGTGAGGTAACCCAGACTCAGAATGACAGGTGTGGTATGTACTTGCTTATAAGTGGACATTAGCCATTAAATACAGAATAACCATGGTGTCCCCAATCTACTGACCCAAAGAAACTAAGTAACAAAGAAGGTCCAAGGGGGTTGCTTGAATCTCACTCAGAAGGGGAAATAAAATAGAGATCAGACGTGGATGGAAAGAGGAAACTTGGTGGGGGAAGGTGTGGGGAGGAGACCTGAAGTGGGGATCATGTATGGTGAGATCTGAGACAAAGAATGGAAATTGATGTGTGTGAGGGGGAGGGAGAATTTCTAGGACAAACCAGAGACCTGGAATAGGGAAGCTCTGGGGAATCTGTGGGGGTGACACTAGCTGAGACTTCTAGCAGCAAGGAATATGAAGCCTGAAATGACCACCTCCTATAACCAGACAGGACTTCCAGTGGACCAACAAAACCTTTGACCCAAATTTGTCCTGCCTTCAAGAAGTACAGGGTTTAAGATGTTACAGAGAGGAAGTGGCCAATTGATTACTGGCCCAATTTAAGATCTATCCCATGGGTCCATAGAGCCCCATAGAGCCAACCCCCTCACACTATTAACCATATTATTCTACGCTTGCAGACAGGATCCTAGCACAACTGTCCTCTGAGAGGCTTCATCCAGTAGCTGATGGAAACAGATGCAGAGACCCACAGCCAAATATTAGGCAGAGCTCAGGGAGTTTTGTAGAAGAGTAGGGTGAAGAAATGAGGGAGCCAGAGGGATCAAGGACACCCCAAGAAGACCCACCGAGTCAACAAACCTGGGCCCACAGGGCTCACTGAGACTGAACCACCAACTAAAGAGCATGCATGGGCTGGAGCTAGGCCACCTACATATATGCATCAGATGGGCAGCTTGGTCTTCATGTGGGTATCCTAAGAGTTGTCGTGGAGCTGTCTCTGACTCTGTTGTCTTCCTTTGGATCACTCTCCCCTAGCTGGGGAGCCTTGTTTGGCAAAACATGCACTTAGTTATTCTGGCTCTTGATCTTCCAAGTTTGGTTGGTACCCATGGGGGGCCTCCCCTTCATTAAGGAGAAGAGGAGGAGGAATGGGGAGAGAGCAGGTTTCAGGGTAGGACTGGAAAAAGAAGAGGGATCTGTGATCAGGATATAAAGTTAATTAACTAATTAATTAATTAATAATGGGGGAAAAGAATCTATGCTAAAGAGGTGGTGGATGGAAAAACTGTAAGAACAAGACTTGATGGATGACTCCAAGGAAGGCATGCCCTCCAGACACTACAGGACTGGTACATATCAACTCACAGAAACTGCACCAGCATGCACAAGGCCTGCACATGTTCAAACCAGATGGAGTCCCAGTGCTGAGAAAGTCAAGTAGAGAAAGGCTCTCACCAATAACTAAGAAGCTATCTGCAACTAATAGCCCATGGCAAAGGAAAATCAGGTTTTCTCCAATACCATCACATCAGATATATTAATCACACCTCAGGGCAGACCCTATTCCTAAAAGTAATTGACCAACATAAAAGGCATTCAGTAATATTTTTGTAGACTTCTTTTTAAATCTCATCTTGCTTTCTTTGAGCATTTTTTGTCTTATTAATCTTTTGTTTCCTTATTTTGATCTCTCTCTCATATATATAATTAAAATTTATATATATGGATTGTTTTAACTTTTTAAAATTTTAAATAGAAAATGAACATAAAGTTGTTGAGTGGGAGGGGGCCTGCAGGATCTTGGAGGAGTGCAGGAGGGGAAAACACGTATGAAGATTTAATTAAATAGCAACAAAGATTAAAGTTTAAATGAAAATTGGAACCATAATAAAGTTTATTTTCCTTGTCATTAATTCCCTATATAAATTTAGTAATAGTATATTTTATATGTGTATGTGCCTGTGTGTGTGTGTGTGTGTGTGTGTGTGTGTGTGTGTGTGATTAAAGATGATACCATGGGATTGGAAACAAGTGAGGAGGACTTGAGAGGAGTAGGAGTTGGAGAGATGAGGGGGATAAATGATGCCAATACAATATACATATATAATTGTTTTCATTTTTTTAAGAAAACCTAATAGATATGTTTTCTGTAGTCCTTCTCAAACCTAGCCTTCTAAGGTCTCATATTTTTTTATTTTTTCTTATTTATATAACATAAATTTCTATGCGGATTTCCATATGTGGAAAGCTCTTCAAATTAGAGTACTTCAGTAATTGTTTAAGAGATCCAATCTTACTGAGCACTTGTCTGGTGAAGTTTAAGTAGAAGGTTACTAGAGATCTATTCAAAATAAATGATAACTCATTTTTCCAATTTTTATTAGATATTTTCTTCATTTATATTTCAAATATTATCCCAAAAGTCCCCTAAACCCTCCCCCACCCCCACCCCGCTCCCCTACCCACCCACTCCCACCTCTTGGCCCTGGCGTTCCCCAGTATTGGGACATATAAAGTTTGCATGACCAAGGGGCCTCTCTTCTCAATGATGGCCTAAAATACAAATAAGAGAACTTGCTATATATATATATATATATATATATATATATATATATATATATATATATATATATTCCTGTTTATATTTATTTGTAAAGGATATTGTTCACTGTAATTAGTACACAATGTTCTGTCTAATTTTTATGTCAATTTGACATAAGCTAGTCAGTTTGGAAGAGGGAACCTTAATTGAGAAAATTCCTCTACCATATTGACCTGTGGATAACCCTCTGGTGTATTTTCTTTGTTGATGATTGATGTGGAAGGATCCAGCACATTGTGTATGGTTGTGTCTCTGAGATGGTGGTCCTAAGTGCTATAAGAAGGCAAGCAGAGCAGGCCAGGAGGATCAAGATAGTAAGCAGCACCCCTCCATGGGTTCTGTATCCACTCCTGCCTCCAGGTTCTTTTCTTGGGTTCTAGCCAAGACTTCCCTGGATGAGTGACTATTGGTTGTAAGAAGAAATAAACCCTTTCCTCCTCAATTTGCTTTTGGTCATGCTATTTATCATAGCCATAGAAAATCTAACTAAAATACCCATGTTAATGCTAAATTAGTCTTGGCAGACTAAATGAGGCATGTAGTTCTCTAGTGGTGTCTATGAAGCAACAATATTTCAGCATCTGGGAGCTTAGAATTACAGATAACTAGGACACACTTCAGACATACTGACTTGTATTCATATTGAATCGTGAGATATGTATAGAACAGAACTTATCACACAGCACTCTAACATACTTCAGAATCAACTTCCTGCTGTAACCTCACTTGGCAAAGGGGGTGAATAGTCTACCCTATTATTAGGGAAAAAGAAAAAAAGCCACACCTCTTGTTCATCTAAGTAAGTCTTAGTTTTATGCTCTTCTTCATTTCCATTAGCCTCTTGAGTGTATGGGATCAATGCTATTCCTTTGGTACTTAAGTTTCAAACAGGTAAATTTTGAAGAGACATGTATTCAAGTTATAGCATAGAACTTCATAAAATTACCTGGGGATATAATTTTGAGAGTCATTGTTTTAAATAGCAGAGTAGTATTCCATTGTATCCATGTACCACATTTTCTGTATCCGTTCCTCTGTTGAAGGACATCTGGGTTCTTTCCAGCTTCTGGCTATTATAAATAAGGCTGCTATGAACATAGTGGACATGTCATGTCTGAAGTCAGATAAGTAGAATCAGTGCTGAGATCTGTGGCCTAAATGTGTTTCTGAGTCCCAGATTAATTATTTACTAGCTTATATATTGAGGATGGTTGAGACTGCAGGGCTATTTGTATAATAGTATTCCATACCTATTGAAGAGAACATGACAATGCTGCCTGACATATTTAGTATAGATGGACTCAGCAAGCTTCACAGCCAGGTTTACCAATGCTTAAGCAACATGTTTACTCACAGATCTTGCACAGTTTCCTCGTATATCCAGTTTTTTAGACTATCCTGTTTAGCATGCATATAGAGGGGTTCGTGTAGAAAACAAGGTCTCACAAGCTTGTGCCTTCACCTTACATATTAAGCCATGAAGATAATACTGGTGATATTATTTAATGTTTATTCAGTTCTTGCTAGCATCGCACACAAGCAAGTACTCTGCCCTTGTGTTTTTCACAAAACTGTATACACTTGGTACTTTGTCACATCCACTTTACAGATGATGAATTCAAACTAAGTTAAACATTGTGATAGCACAGAGCTATTGAAAGTTAAGAATGTTCTGCTTCATCTCCCCCAACCATAACTGATACTCCAACATTCTCAAATAATAATATAGATAATAATTATAGAGTATTGTTTAAAAAATAACTTTTAAACCTTATTCAAGAGCTCCGGATTCAGGACAACCAGTGCATTTATTTGCATAGTCCCTCAATGTCTTCAATGACTGCCAAGAAAGAGAAATAGTTTCCACAGCTAAACTTTCTGGGCCATCTCTGGCATATTAATATATTTTGATTCACTTGCTATACTCATCTCTGAACACTAAGAAAAATAATTTCACCCTTTTAGCAAATGACTACATGGGTATATTATTTAATCTTTAGCCAGGATTAATTTAAAATGTTAGAATATGCCTTTGAGAAAAAAGAATGGATAAAAATGCAAAAGTAGGGATGACTAAATGCATTTTTTAAAATTAAGCTTTATGCAAACTACAAATTCATTATTCATTCAGTGCACATATCTGGAGAATATTGTATTGGCTGGAATCATACGAAGCTCTGAAATAGATACTATGGAAAATAAACCATCTATGTGCCTGGAAGTTACCAACAATCAGCCCGAAGGAAGTCTACCATCCATAAACACAATGTCATTAAAACAAACGATGTTTTGATCATCCCTAAATTAAAGTATAGTTATATGAATTATGAAGTACATTAAAATAATTCTTTTTAAATCACATATAGAGAGCAATGGATGTGACTAGACAGACACTACCACCAATATTTTCATTGTTCAGAAGTCAATCTAATGAGCAATCAAGAATTTCCAAGAATTTCAGTGCCAGGCGTGGTGGCACGCGCCTTTAATCCCAGCACTCAGGAGGCAGAGGTGGGTGGATTTCTGAGTTCGAGGCCAGCCTGGTCTACAAAGTGAGTACCAGGACAGCCAGGGCTATACAGAGAAACCCTGTCTTGAAAAAACAAACAAACAAACAAAACAAAACAAAAAGAATTTCAAAGCCCATAACTAGTCAAAACAAAAAAATTAAAAGGAGAAAACACAAGCATATCTTAATATAACATTTTTAAATACTAAAATACTTAGGAGGGTATAGGCACAGGTAAGGTTACTTAAATGTTTGCAAATCAGGCAATCTTGACAAAATAACCTTGTGATTGAAACACTATGGATAGGTTTCATAAATCAATCAATTCTCTGGAAATTGAATAAAAGCATGCGTGTATACGTTTATTTTCTCTAGATTAAGGGAAAAATGGTCTGTAAGTCATTCTGTGCATTATTACTACAAACTTTTATTTTTCAATGTTATTTTTAAAAGGAACATGGTGCCAGGCATGCTGGCTCACGCCTTTAATCCCAGCACTCAGGAGGCAGAGGCAGGGGGATTTCTGAGTTCGAGGCCAGCCTGGTCTACAGAGTGAGTTCCAGGACAGCCAGGGAACACGGAGAAACCCTGTCTCAAAGACAAACAAACAAACAAACAAAAAAAGAACATGGTGATAGACTCTAGAAAGTAGTAAATGGGTTATCAGGAACATAAATGTTGTGTGGTACAGAGACAATAGTAACTGGTTAAGCACTTAAGCAGAGGGCCAGCACTGTTTCAAGCCAATTTCAAAATGACAGGAAGGCAAGTTCGTACCTTAAAAAGAAAAAAAAAAAATCCTTGAAATATCCCAGATCATGCTACATTTGTATATATGATGAATAGTAAATTTGGTAACAAATTTCAACCTGAAAAGTAATTATAAAAGATCATGAGACTGAAACAAACCAGGTCTGAGGCTGCTGAACTCTAAATCATGTTGGGAGTGGCTCAAAAAACAGATACATTGCAGCACACACCTTTAATCTCAGCAGAGGCAGAGACAGGCAGAATTAGAGGCCAGGCTGGTGCAGGACAACTAGAGTACTGCAAAGAAGAGATTACACAGAGAAATCCCAAGTTGAAAAACCCAAATAAAATAAAATAAAATAAAATAAAATAAAATAAAACAAAACAGCTACATTGATTAGAGCCATGACAAGTATGTATTTAAAAGCCCGTAGGTGTTGGAGGAAGAGAGCAAAGGAGGATAAAATGAGAACTTTGATAAATGTAGTTTGATCTCAAGGTCACTGGAGGGAAAGGAAATACTAGTTCACTTACATGCCAGCACATATAGCTTTTGAATATTTAAACATGTATTTAAATAATCCTCTTTCACTTTACCACTGCCATCAGCATCCACAAAGAAATCCCATTTGATATGCTCTTTGTTCCCCAAGCCTGGCAGAATTCTTGGTCTTAATTCACCAGCTAAATCTCAGATCATCAGTCTACCCATTATTCTTGTGCATCACTGATCATACGGAAAGAGGATGCGTTTGATCCACTCTTTTTTTCCAGGAGTGAGAGAAATGTGCACCTGCTTTTGATTTGTCGCTTGCTTTTGTGTGATGACTGATAAGGAGATGGAATGGGTCTGAGCTAACTGGCTCAAACAAGAACTGAAATCTGCAAGTATGATTCCCTCCAAACTTGGACCTCTTAGCAATTTAGTTGGATATTGCTTCAATATTAAAATAAATCTTTAAATACGGTCATAGAAATAAAAAATTTCTTGCTATGATTTCCTGTACCCATTCAACCTCCTTCAATCTTCTTCTCCCCCAGACTCCCATTTGTAACTTGCTTTGAAGAACCTATGGTTTTACCCAATGCACCATGGGTATCCAGGGCAGAGGCATTTTGTCAGAAATTAGCTTTATGTCTTTCCTGCCACACCACAATGAAGTGCTGTGTGAACTTCGGAAAACTGAAAGGAACATTTTCAAGGCAAATGGCTACCGCAAACACTATTTCATTGAAATGAGTATCCATTTAATTTTGGCTCATAGAGATGCTCTTAAGTTTTAGTTTTCAAATTCAGAAAGACCTCATACATATTTATGTTTTAAGCAATATCCAAATTCAAGGCTAATTAATGAGTCCTGGTTCCCGTACAGAACCGATAACAGGTTTGTTTACCATTTTCCTTTGCCACAAAGGGAATGGTGGCTTTTTGAGAACATACACTTTGTCTTGTTTACTACCATATTCCTTGAATCTAAAACAATGCTAGGAGTCCTTTGGATGTTCAGAAAATGCTTCCAACTGAGTAAACAAATGGGATACTTTCTAACCATCACAGACTTACCTAAACTCTAAGAAAGTGCTATTACTCTTTTTTTTTTTTTCTTATAAATAGCACCACACATTACCAAGTGACATTTTTCATACTGGCCAATTAGGATCTCAGATTTAATTCAGAAACCAGTATTCCAAGGTCAAGCTTCTCGAAAGAGCAATGTACATTTAACTAATTATCACCATTTGTAAATCTGAGCTTTTTCTACTAGTCTGGGTCACTCCTTAGATATTGCCTGTCTCTAGTTGAGGCTCAGGTTTATTTTAGTAGCTTTTAAAAAGGCGTTTATATTTAAACCCATTTCCTAAGCATTTCTCTGTTTGTAATTATAGCTTATTTTCCCTCTTCCTTTTTTCCTCCAATGCAAAAAGGCAGGCATTTAAAAATCTCCTCAAAGAACTTGGACTAGAACAAACCATATTGCTAGAAGTTGTATTGTTTGTTCAAAAACACATGGAAAAAAATCCTTAATCTTCTAAGGTCAGCCTTGTTACCAATATTCCCCTTGTGTGGTTCTAATAAAAGAAATATGTATGTATTGTTGAAAAAGAGACACTCTAGGGATGAGAAATTAAATAGACTGTCTCAAGGTAACCCTGATACAAACAGATGGACAAATGCTGGGGTTTCCTTTGGCCAATTTGAATGTCTCTGAGGATAAGGGCCTTTACACCTGACACATCTGTGCTCCAGATCCCCTGCCTTTAAAATGACTTTTATGAGTGTTATTGGAAACAACAACATTAAGATAATGGCAGGCATGACAGTGAAGCATGCCCAAGGGAAGCAAAATAAATGAAATGAATTAGTATCATAAATAGTGGTTCCCTTTTCACAGGTCTTTAAAGTCAGTTACATATATACCCAACACCCTGAGGTTCCAAGCATTAAATGACTGGCTTTGATCAGATACCAGCAATTATAAGAAAAAGAGAGTGGGACTTCTGCTGTGAAATTCTCAAACCCTGTGTCTTTTCAGTGTCACATGAATTTAAGGAACACAACAGAACAAAAAATGTCTCAGTACAACCATTGTTTGTGCAAATGAAAAAAAAAAAATCCAGACACAACAACAACCGTGTTTTAAATAATCCCACTTAATAGAACACTGCATGGCCTAATTTGCTCAATTTAATGAAAAAATCACTTGTAGCCTAGTATAAATGAAGACAAAATGTGCATGGCCAGCAGCTCTGTCCAAATGGGCACTAGCAGAATGTATCATTTTGAGGTCACCTGTCATTCTGTTTGAATGGGTCCCTTAACAGATCACAGAGCAGATGGAAAAGGCCAGTGCGACATGACTCTCTGACTTAATTATAACATTACCAAGACGGCATATGGACTTTGTATGTACTACAGAATTTTATTCAGTGAATTTATTTGCACATAAATTCCGTGATGTGCTTCATTTGGTTTTATGCTACCTTCAATATTTATATTTCATTTTAATTGAATCATTTTTATCTATGGATTAATAGGTCAGGCTGTTCCACCAATTACAGCTGACTCTTGTTGAAGTCTTATTTTTTTAAAGTACAGAATTTGAATTTATGTCTTACTGAAGCTTGCCTAATTTAGAACAATATTATAGCATTTTCCATAACCATCATTCCTAAAATTAGAGAGAAAGGTCTTAATGACCAGGTTTGTTGTGCCTTCACAGGTGCATAAAAGAGCTCCCATCTTTTTTTTTTTTTTTAATAGTCTGCTGTCTAGTAAAAATGCACAGCAGGGCCACAAAAACCCCCAAAGAAAACTCAGTTTGTGGGAAACACGTCACTTTTCATCCCTTCCCAAAGTCAGATCTGTGGGAGCTACTGATCTAATTCACTGGAAAAAATGGGGGGGGGCGGATTTGGAGAGCTCCAGGATTTTCCTGCAAATTTGTCATAGGCAACTCTGCATGGACACGGTTTGCATCGCTAGAAAATAATTTAAAACTTCTGCAGACATCGGAGAGTATAGTCTAAGTGCTAAATTTAGGTGACAGCACAGATAAAACAGGAAGTGAAATACTGCCTAAAGAAACCAGCCCTTGACTTGGTCAAAACCGGAATTTAGATCCACAGTCCACAATATATCAGCAGCTGTAATTTAACTGGATTCCCAGAAGAGCAATAAAATGGTGGCTCGGGAAGAGGGCAGTAACATCACACACATACCAGCCTTGGTTTCTACTCCAAAGGGGTGGATCTGGCTCTTGATCTTTGCCAAAGGTAGATTTAATTTGTACTCAAATAAATATTAAGGCAAAGAGATAAATGGATGATGCTCTGATGACGAATATTTAATGGTTATTCTATTTATTTGAACTGGCTAGACGAATTTAAATGAGAGAGCAATTCCTTTTCTAACTACATGGAGACTTACTCCCTTCCTTTGTGGGTGAGGACAATGCAGGGTCTGAATATCTGTGTCTAGGACCCACACTTTAAAAGGACTTCCTAAATTTAAGGGAATTCTTCCTTTTACATCATAAAGAGGATATCTTTCCCCAGTTCAGAAACCCACTGTGACAGTGATAGACTAAGCAACACAGCCTCTAGTGTCACACTGTCTAGTCTGAGTCTTAACTAGCCACTCAATAGACATGAGACCATGCACAAGTCTGAGCCTAAATTTGCCTCTTAGAGAAAGCTGAAAAAAAAAATACCTATTTTATGCATGCTTCTCAAGACTAAACCAGTTTATGTAATATGTTTGAAAAGAGTTCCATAAATGTAGCTGTTTCAATTACCATAGTCATTTAATTACCACAGTCAGTCTTTATCCCCATTATCATTACAATAATGGCCTTTTCTAATCCATTGGTCAATTTGTCTGCAGTAGCAACTAACTCTTCTAGCTTAAGCTTCAGTGATCATGCTGTATATTCTTTGTGCACTATAGCTGTACATTTTATGTTCCCACCTTTATCCCCAACACTGCCTGGGTGGACATACCTGGAGGGAGTGAGCAAATCTTTGCTTGAGAAGAACCAGCTCAAATTCTTTCAAAATATAAATAGTGAGAAAGGGGAATAAAAACATATTTACGACTAGAATAAGTACCACAGCAACCTAAAGCTCCCACTGAGCTAGAGGTATGGGAAAAAAGTAAGAGCCAGTCAAGAAGCCATTTTGCAGAATATAGCGTCAGACAACTGCTTAGAAGGAAGGAGAAATGACAAATTGTGTAGTTCTAAAAAGCAAGAGATAGGGAGGTGAACTGATTGATAATTTCCAATCCCCTTGCAATAAGGCTCCATATAATTCCTTTTACCTTCAAAATATTTTACATTACTCCTCTGAACTCAAATTCCTCCTGCTTGCTTTCACATGCCATTTAAACCCAGCCTTGGAATTTTGCAATGGATATACATGCTTATGTTGATTTATTGAGTTGTGTAAAACATATGAAAATGACAAGAAAATCTTCTACCAAAAAAACCCAATACTCCCAAAACATTGTTTTACTCTCTCTACATCAGTCTCCCTACCTCTTCCTTGATCAAATCTTTCAGTTTGTGACAAACAACTGTGCAATTTGGAATTGATCGACAATAATGAATCTTTATATTTACATCTCTACAGTTTGTCCAAGATCTACAGAAGATCAAGTTTGCTTAAATCCTGAAATATACAGAGAGGAGATGATCTCCAGGCTCCGAGCTTGCTGGGGAGCTTTTTAGAGTTTCCAGTAGAAAGAGAATCATGTTTAGTGAAAATATGTAGTCCCTAGACATTCCCTATGCACTAAGTTGATTTAGTGGCTTATCAAAAGAAATGGCCTGAACTCAGGACAAGGATATGATAGGAGAACATGGAAGAGAGTTGGACACAGGAAGTAAAGAGTAGATATGATCATATTTCATTAGATTCCTGCATGAAAAATTCAAGGATTAAAAAAAAACACAATTTAAAAGTCTTTCAGCTATGTCTTGGCAATTCTTCACAGGACCTAAAAGAAACTAAATGTTCCTATGGGTACATTTGTTAGCAATGTTAAGTCCGCCAAGAAGAACTGGAGCTCGAGATAGGAGTTATTCTGTGAGCTTTCCAATAAAAGGCATGAGAGTCCTTGCTCTACAACTTTTCTTTCCCACTGGGGGGAAAATGTTTTCTACTAGAACAATTTTTGTGGCAAGGATTTATAATTTTCAAAAAGTATATTCTTAAACTAAAAAGGTTGTATCTCAGACTTCAGGCATATCTCAAATATTCGCATATGGCTTTGCTACTTTATGAATGGGCTGCAGAAATTCTTGCATTTCTAAACATTTTCCATGGATCCTAGACTTGCTTCTCAACTTCCCCCATGCCGATTTATCCCTTGACTAGTCTCACCTGGTAGGTATGAACAGCCTGGCTACCAAGCTACATAGGAGAGAGGCAACTGTACATAGAGGTAGAAATCTGTCCTGAAAAATAAATTACATGACACATTTTAAAAATGTATTTAAGTATTTAATGATAATAACATCTGCCAATTAATACCTAAAATGTCCTAGACTGTTTAGATATACTTTCTTTGATTTTTATTATTTATGTTCAGGTGGTATCAGACTTCCTTTTTGCTTGGACAACAGATTCTGATTCTCTTTGGATAGCAAATTGATTTACTTATGGTGACTGTCACATAGGGTTATACTTACTGTGTGGTTTCTTTTTATGGGGGGGGGTGTTTTTCTTTTTTGTTTCTTTGTTTTTTACTACACATGTTTTCTCCCACCCCCCATTCCCTTAATTCACCACATATGTTTTTAATTCTTTAAATGTTAAGGTTTACTTTAGTTTACTTTCAGTTAAAAATTCATTTCACCCTTTTAGTTTATACTTTACATAGCCAAGAAAACTTGGCTACTCTTCAACATTTTGCTTAGATATCTTTATAGATAAGTACCCAATAACCTTATTCCAAAGTTCTATCTTCAGTAAAACACAAATGTATAAATACATTTAAGCCAGATTTCTCTCTCTGTCTCTCTCTGTCTCTCTGTCTCTCTCTCTCTCTCGCTTTGTGTGTGTGTGTGTGTGTGTGTGTGTGTGCATTATAGTAAGATAGACTTTCTCTACTGTTCAGTAATGTTCCTTATCTCTATCAGAGATCTTATCAGAATGAACATTTTGTTCCTCAAACTTGAAGTAAAAAGGTTAAGAAGTAAAAGAAAACAATGATGTATAGCAATATCAAAGGCCAAATGCTTTTGTCATAGAGAATTTAGAAAAGGGATATGGTAATAAGGAAGAATTGGTACTTTGAATGAGAGTGGACGCCATGGGCTTATATATTTGACACATGGTCCCCAGTTGCTGACACTGCTTGGGAAAGATTAGGAAGTGTATCCTCCTTGGAGATGGAATGTCACAAGGAATTGGGGGGATTTAAGATAGAGGAGGTAGAGAAAGTGCCCAAGGAGCTGAAGGGGTCTCCAACCCTATAGGTGGAAGAACAATATGAACTAACCAATATCCCCAGGGCTCGTGTCTCTAGCTGCATATGTAGCAGAAGATGGCCTAGCTGGCCATCATGGGAAGAGAGGCAGCTTGGTCATGCAAACCTTATATCCCCCAGTACAGGGGAATGTCAGGGCCATGATGTGGGAGTGGGTGGGTAGGGGAGTCAGGCGGGGGATGGGGAGGATATAGGGGACTTTCGGGATAGCATTTGAAATGTAAATGAAGAAAATATCTAATAAAAACTGGAAAAAAAGATTTCAAGTCTTTGCTATTTAAAAGCTATTCCAGCTCGCTTGCTCTCTCTCTCTCTTTCTCTCTCTCATTTCTCTCTCTCCCTCCCTCCCTCCCTTCCCCTCCTTCTCTCCCTCTCTCTCTCTCTCTCTCCCTCCCTTCCCCTCCTCCTCTCCTTCTCTCTCCTTCTCTCTCTACCTCTCTTTCTGTTTCATGCTTGTTGTGTCTGCAGGTAGCCCTTGGTTACTCCTTCAGTGTCATGCCTGCCTGGTGGATGCCTTGTTCCAGGCCATTATGGAAATGAGCTCACTCTCTTCAGTTAAACCCCTGGTAAATTATTTCTTCTATAGTGATCTTGCTGTCTTATCATAGTATTTAAAAAATAACCAAGACAGGTAGAAATACAAAAGTATAGGGTGCCATTTAGTGGAAGTCCAATGTCTTACTCTGAGGCAGAATAAATAGGAATACATTTCTGGAAAGCTGGCAATTTAGTCAATTATATTTTGCTACACATGAACAATTAGTTAACATACTCATGAATAACAAGGTCAGGACTCCTTTCAGGGGTATTTTGTTCCCTATTCTAAGGAGGAATGAAGTATCCACAGGTTACAGATGGATGCTCACAGTCATCTATAGGATGGAACACAGTGTCCCCAATAGAGGAGCTAAAGAAAGTACCCAAGGAGCTGAAGGGGTCTGCAACCCTATAGGTGGAACAACAATATGAACTAACCAGTACCCCCCAGATCTCGTGTCTCTAGCTGCATATGTAGCAGAAGATGGCCTAGTCGGCCATCATTGGGAAGAGAGGCCCATAGGTCTTGTAAACTTTATATTCCCCTAGTACAGGGGAATGCCAGGGCCAAGAAGTGAGAGTGGGTGGGTAGGGGAGCAGGGCGGGGGAAGGGTATAGGGAACTTTCGAGATAGCATTGTCAATGTAAATAAAGAAAAATAAATAAATAAATAAATTTTAAAAAGGTCAGAACTATACTCTCTCATGTCTAAGTCTCCCTTCACTAACCACTCTGGAAACACAGAGTAACACTTGGTCCCACCTCAGAAAAATGCTACCCAAAGCCTAATATGGTTATATGTGGTCAGAAATTGAAAAACGAGGGTAGAAGAAAGTTGTTTTCACATAGCATGAACTAATAGAATTCCCAATAGTAATGTACAACAGCACCATCATTGTCCCAAAAGAAACTCTCTAGGGAGAGGGGATAGGTATGTTCATTCTACACAGGTTGTCTTGTTTACTGTTTCTTGATAGTAAGACCCTGGAGAATAAATCGATAATGGAGTTGTGCTATATAAGTAAAGATTTCCTTTCACTGTGTCTCTGTTTAGTTTCTGTTTTCTACCATCTTCATATAATTATAAACGTTTGCCCTTATGTCAGTCATCACAGATGCACAGTTAGCTGCAAAGATTCTTGTCTTTACTATAAGAGGTAGACAATGACTTTTTCTATTATTTGGGCATTTGGAAAACCTAGAAATGTTTGTAAAGGCCCTTCTAATGTTGGTCAGTAGGTTTTTGTTGAAGACATGATCTTTTCTCAAAAATATAAATGACAACTGAACATGTCCAATGCCCTTAAGGGATTTTACCACCCTGAGGGCACATGGGAAATGCCAGGCAGAAATTATTTATTTTAGAAGTTTCCTTCATTTTGACTTTGAATGCAGACAGTGCTTACATCTGTAGTTATGTCAAAGTTGACCAATATCAAATTACATTGTACTTGATAGTCTAACAGCTAACAAAAACACAAGTACAGGCATAAATTCAAACAGGTGAGCTATACAGATTCATTGAGCACATGCTTTGCAGTTACCAAATTGTCTTATTCAACTACTTTTCTATTCACTTCTTAGTATGCCTTTATGTGACATACTTTATAGGTTTTAGTAGGTCAAATCATAATCAAGATCCTGGAACTGGAGTCATGATATGGTTTCAGCTCCAGAGTCTCGATTATCTTCTAACCTACTAAAACTCAATTTTAATCATCTACCAAACAATTAAAAGCTTAATGAAAACTTGGGTAAATGAGACTACTAAAACGTTACCATGGCAAAAGGTAACTGTGGTCAAGCAAGAGGACCTAAAACTCAATCCATCGGGGGAAAAATAGAAATGTTTCCCAAAAGTTTTCCTCTAATCCCTATAGACCCCTTCCCAGACACACACACACACATACACACACACACACACACACACACACGCACACACACACACACATATATATATATATATATATATATATATGTAGTTGAATAAGACAATTTGGTAACTGCAAAGCATGTGCTCAATGAATCTGTATAGCTCACCTGTTTGAATTTATGCCTGTACTTGTGTTTTTGTTAGCTGTTAGACTATCAAGTACAATGTAATTTGATATTGGTCAACTTTGACATAACTACAGATGTAAGCACTGTCTGCATTCATATATATATATATATATATATATATATATATATATATATGATCAATAGTGATGTTTTGTCATGATCTTTTGATAGAAAAAGGTGCAACTGAGAAAATACTGAATCAATTACCATTCTTTAAAGCAAGGCTTTATGGAGTAAAATAAAATAAAAATTGGAAAATCCCCAATGATCTCAATATACTTACTTTAAACAAAATTAATGGTTTTACTAGAGGCAAGTGCTCCTGTAGTTAAATTGTCTGCAGACTAATTTAACTTGTCCCAGGCTTTTGAGTAATAGAATTTCTTGTGCTTTAGGAAAGGGTGCTCTTCCATGACAGTACATAGAGAAAGTGAGGTTTGGGGCCTGAATCACTAAAATTTGAATGGTTCAATTTGGCAGAGGTTGAATTAGTTCACTGGCCTAAGAGGTGTCTCAGTAAAGTACAGCACTATCAGAATTCCTCCTACAATAGTTAAATAGTATCACTGTCTTAATTGCTTTCTTTTCATGCATGGAAGCATGAAAAATGAGACCAGCCATTAATTTATGTCATCTAAAGAGAGATTTGGAAAGAATGCATTCAGTATCTACCATATAATTTCCTTCCTTCCATCTCAGTTTCAAAACAACAGCTAAAAATGCCTAAGGAAACTTTATAAGTTAATTAGGAGTCAGAAATATTTTTCTGAAGACTGCCATTACAGGGGTAGTCATTACATTGCCTTGGAACCACCCATGTTATTCTAATATCATTAGTAGATGAAGAAACTTGAAACATTTTTTTCAGGGAGATAATTACTCATCTGTGTGAAATATTGTCATTGTTTTCTCTGTCCTACAAATAGATGTTACTTGACTGAGTCTTGGGGTTCAGTTGGGAACATTAAAGGCATTCTTCCAATCTAACTTCTTAGAATATAGTTTGTTAATAACGAGTGATTATATCCAGAAGATGTTCCAACTGGTAATAAGAATACATGCTCCACTATGTTCATAGCAAGAAGCTGGAAAGAACCCAGATGTCCCTCAACAGAGGAATGGATACAGAAAATGTGGTACATTTATACAATGTAGTACTACTCAGCTATTAAAAACAATGAATTTATGAAATTCTTAGACAAATGGATAGATCTGGAGGGTATCATCCTGAGTGAGGTAACCCAATCACAAAAGAACTCACATGATATATACTCACTGATAAGTGGATATTAGCCCAGAAACTTAGAATATTCAAGATACAATTTGCAAAACACATGAAACTCAAGAACGAAGACCAAAATTTGGACACTTCGCCCCTTCTTAGAATTGGGAACAAAACACTCATGGAAGGAGTTATAGAGACAAAGTTTGGAGCTGAGATGAAGGGATGGACCATCTAGAAACTGATGCCCCAGGGGATCCATTCCATAATCAGCCACCAAACCCAGACATTATTGCATATGCCAGCAAGATTTTGCTGAAAGGACTCTGATATAGTTGTCTCTTGTGAGGCTATGCCAGTGCTTGGCAAACACAGAAGTGGATGCTCATAGCCAGCTATTGGATGGATTACAGGGCCCCCAATGGAGGAGCTAGAGAAAGTTCCCAAGGAGCTGAAGGTTTCTGCAACCCTATAGGTGGAACTACAACATGAACTATCCAGTACCCCCAGAGCTCGTGTCTCTAGCTGCATATGTAGCAGAAGATTGCCTAGTCAGCCATCATTGGGAAGAGAGGCCCCTAGGTCTTGCAAACTTTATATGCCCCAGTACAGGGGAACGCCATGGCCAAGACATGGGAGTGGGTGGGTAGGGGAGTGGGTGGGTAGGGGAGTGGGTGGGTATGAGGGACTTTCAGGATAGCATTTGAAATGTAATGAAGAAAATACCTAATAAAAAATAAGAGAAAAAAATAACTAGTGAACTTTTAATTTTGTCCTGTAAATATCAAACTCCAGGAATAATTAACATCATTAATATCAACTTCTTGGGACATGGTACCACCAGCAAGAGCAGAGGGCAGTACACAACCAAGACTCCTTTCCGTACACTTTTATGTTAAAGGGGCTGATTTCTACACATGGTGGTAGTGGTGCTACAGAAAAGTCTATCATACTTTATTAAAAAAAAAAAAAAACCTAAATGGTAGTTGAAGAGAATATTTACATCACTGAAATTACAGGTGAAAATTAAGTTAAACAAAATACTATCCATTTTTTTTTCACTTGTTTCCATAAACCAGTATATGTAGACAAGAGAATGTAGGATACTATTTGAGCTTTTATGTTTAAGCAAAGTCTAGACATGTCACTCTGCATTTTTAAAACACAGATTGTAATTTGCATTCTAACATGGTCTTTCACACCATGTTTCTTCATTTTAGAGCAACAAGTGCTGCCTTAATTTGTTTCTAAAATTTCACTCATTTGAGCCAGGGATACTTTATACCAAATCCCTGCCAATTGGCATGTAGTCAGGATCGATTGAATGGTAGTAGGGCAAGAGATGTTGTTTTATAAAAAGGGTAAGACGTGGGGCTTTTGTTCTCACAGTCTACTGGAAATATGAGTACTAACTTTGTAGGAACCTCAGAGAAAACTAGGTCCCTTGACCCATTCAATGTTGCAGCAAAAGAACCTCTGGTGGAGACTACACATAAAGTCTGTTCTTTCTGTTCCTATCTTTAAAGGAAACTATGTTTTCCAGCCTTCCTTCCAGACAGGGGCAATTTGTAAACAAAAGTAGTGAAGGCTTGCTGGGAAATTTCATAAGACTGACTTGATTGTATATGATGGAAAGAACCTTAAAGTGAGACTGTGTAGAGAAAGAGTTTCGTACAGAGAAGGTCATTCATTTATTTGGAGGACTTAGAGTCACTCCCACTAAGCTTTCATTTTCTCACACTTGAAGTTTTTAGAGTAGCAATAAAGATGGAGCAAAGGAAAACTCCTGGTCAAGAGAATAGAATCTCTGGTCTAGTTGCAAACCTAACATCCCAGTTCGTCTGAGTCAATTATCTGACTGAAAGAACAACCCTAAGAAAGAATGTCCACACTTAGGCCATACTAAAGACTTAGGTGGAATAACTATCCCTTTAATGAGATAACGTACTTTTCTGCCTACAATCCCCAATCCCAAGTGCAGTAGCTTATAGGGCCACAACCATGCAGCTTCAGAAGTGTGCTGACTGTTGTGAATTAATCAGAAATGTCTAATGATTCATTTTTTCTATATCTTTTCTAAGTGGCTTTCCCTGACACTTTGAATCATACTTTCTCCGAGGCTACCCTCTCCACATTGTGTCTGTTTTTATGCACATAAATGTCTTCTTCTCTTTCTTTTCTCTATTTCCCTCTACTTGTCAGATGTCCATATTTACAGTTTGTCTTCTTTGGAATTTTTCTTTTAAACTTTAATAAAATTGTCTTCTAGTTTTCATTGTGTCTATTCTTAACTTCTTTTACTATTTAAATAATAAAATAGAGACCAAGGACGCCAAGAAGAGGCAAAAATTTCCCTAGTATGGCCTGGAACCATAGATGGACACCCCAAAGTGTCTAGTAACAAAGTGACATAAATAAATTACTTGACATTTTAGAACTTTTCAAAGTATAACATCATAGATAGTTTTTCTCAGTTGTCAGTTGTTAAAAAGGTAAAGGAAAGTACATTAATTCAGTGTCTGCAAACTTAAGGATGTATTATGGTTTTCACCTGGATTCAACAGTGGTGAACATATGATTTAGAGTTTTATACTTATAAGTCTTTGATAGATAAATGAATAAGCCATAAGCATTAACATTTACATATTTAAAGTCTAAAATAAGAACTCTTATATGAAAATGAAAAGGATGTATATTGTAGAGTTTCATTGATGTGAAAAGACACCATGACCAAGGCAAAACTTATGAAGGAAAACATCTAATATTGGCTGGTTTAAAGTTTCAGGGGTGTAATCCATTCATCATCCTGGTGGAAGCATGGCAGCCTGCAGGCAGACATAATGTTGGAGGAGCTGAGCATTCTACATCTTGATCCATGGGTATCAGAAAGAGACTGTGTGGAACTTGAGCATAGGAGGACTCCAAGCCTGCATCCATAGTAACACACTTCCCCCAACAAAGCCACCTGTACTCCAACAAGGCCACACCTCCTAATAGTGTCACTCCCCATGTGCCAAGCATTCAAACACGTGAGTCCACAGGGACAATACTCAAACTACCAGTTTACTTCTGTCACAACTATGTATTCTTAAAACATATTCATCTTTCAAAAAAAAAAAAAAAACCCAGCCCAGATTTTCAGCAGTTCCTTCTACTCTACCTTCTCAGCCTGAGAAAACACAAATCTACATTCTCTCCCTATGGATTTGCCCGTTTCAAACATTTCTTACAAAACTAATCAATCTTAGTAATGTGTGGTCTTTGGAGACTCATTTCTTTCATTTGTCAAGTTTTAAAAATCTATTCATGCTCGCTAGGGCCAAGAAGTGGGAGTGGTTGAGTAGGGGATCAGGGTGTGGGGAGGGTATAGGGAACTTTCAGCATAGCATTTGAAATGTAAATAAAGAAAATATCTAATAAAAAATTTATTCATGCTTTATAGTGAATTAGTATTTCATCTTTTGTTATGGTCAAATAACATTCTATTGCATGAGTATAACGCATTTGTTTCTCAATTTAACAGAGGATATTAAAAAGTACTTTGGGGCAATTGCAAATTGTGATACTATATATATATTTAATAAGATTAATTTTAATAAATATCTATGATGTGCATGGTATTTTTCTTGATAAAAAGACAAACATCATCTCTGTTCTCATGAACATGCATAATAACAATGAGTGGAAAATATATTGACTAAGAAATGAGGTACGCTTGATTATGCAAAAGGATAATTCAAATGTAGTGAAAGTATACTAGTAGAAAGAGTATACATCATTGAACCTTGATGAATGCTCTTTGTGACATTTAGTACAATATAAGAAATCTGTTCCCACTTCTTTGCCAGGCACTGAACTGGGCACTTGACAAGCATCACCTCTTAATCCTCAGAACATTCCAGGGAGGGTCCCACCTCCTGGGCCATGAGTGAGCTAAAGGACTGCCCACTGCAGTTTCCTGACTTCAAGTCTGTGGACCACCTGAAGGTCTGTCCCTGTTACACAGCAGTGCTGACCCGCTCCAAGTACGATGGTGTTGGTATTGAGGAGCTGGACATCCTGCAGCTGGAGCTTGTGACCCTGCTGTCCTCCGCACGCCGGCAACTGCATGTGCTGGAAGCCGAAACCCAGATCCTTACTGACTGTCAGGATAAGAAAGGGGACTGACAATTCCTGAAGCTAGGTCAAGACCACAAGCTCGGTGCTCCCCACAAACATGGGTAGCCTAAGAAGCAGAAACTGGAAGGGAAGACAGGACATGGGCCAGGCCTTTGCCCAGGATGACCCAAATCCAAAAATGTTCAACCCAAGATCCAGGAATATGAATTTACAGATGACCCAATCTACGTGCTTCAGATCCCCAAGAATGATGCTCCCAACAGGTTCTGGGTCTCTGTGGAGCCCTATTGTGCCGACATCACCAATGAGGAGATACGGATATTATAGGAGCTCCTGGAGCCCCCGGAAGATGAAGCTTAACATTATAAGATTCCCCCACTAGGGAAACACTACTCCTAAAGGTGGGCCCAGGAGGATCTGCTTGGGCAGCAGCTGTGGCTGACAAGAGGAAAGGCCTCATAGGACCACTGATGGAACTGGACACAAAAGATGTTGATGCCCTACTGAAGAAGTCTGAGGCCTAGCATGAACAGCCAGAAGACGGGTGTCCCTTTGGTGCCCTGACACAGCGCCTGCTGCAGGCCCTAGTGGAGGAAAATATTATTTCCCCTATGGAGGACTCGCGTATTCCTGACATGTCTGGGAAAGAGTCAGGGGCAGATGGAGCGAGCACCTCCCACCCCCCACTCCACCCCCCCACCCCCGCAATTAGAACAAGCCTTTCAGCGTGCCACATACCAAATCCCTGGAGAGCTGCATCAAGGAGGAGCTGATTGCCCAGGGCCTCCTTGAGTCCAAGGACCGGCCGCGGAGGACTCAGAGGACGAGGTCCTTGCTGAGCTTCGCAAATGGCAGGCTGAGCTGAAGGCACTCAGTGCACACAACCGCACCAAGTAGTACGATAGGCCTAGGCTAGCAAAGGAGGAAGTGAACCGGCAGGAGCTAAGGCAGCAGGTCCGCATGGCCAACAAGGTCATGGATGCCTTCCAGAAGATCATGGCTGCCTGGCAGAAGAAGCACACACCCACAAAAAAGGAAAAGGACCAGGCCTGGAAGACCCTGAAGGAGCGGGAAAGCATCCTGAAGCTCCTAGACGGGTAGCCTGACCTTCTGTTGGCCATCCCCCTGGCCTGGCAGAAGTCCACGTCCTTTGAAGCCTTGGCCAAAGGCTGCCTATCAAATGACAATAGTCTCAGGGCTGAAACACTCTCAGGCCACTCAGCTGAGCTTTGTGCAGCCAGTATGCAAGGCCCTACTGTGCTTGCCTGGACCTAGCATCTGCCTGATGCCCCAGATGAGCAGGCGTGTTCCTCATCCCCTCCCCACCTTACCATCTCCACACCTCTCCCTCAGGGACTTCTTGAGGTTTTGTATAAAGTACAACTTAAGAATAAAGTGACTGCTGTGTTTCATTTAAAAAAAATAAAAGTTATATAAAAAAAAGAAATCTGCAAAGGAATTTTTTGAAAGCAAATCTAAGGGAAAGTGGAAGAGTCTCTCACAGAAACCCAAGACACACATTACAACAAGAAGTGTCTGTTCAATTCAGCAATTCGTGAATTTATTGGCTAGTTTATTTGTTCTTTTCTTGTTTGAGTACTTTATGAATTGTGATATTAACCCTCTGTTGGTCATTTAGTTGGCACATAAACATTTCTTATTCTGTAGGCACATTCTTCAATTTAGCCACTGTTTGTTGTAGAGATGAAATTTCTCAAAATGAAAGAAAACAAACAAAACAAAAATGGCCAGTAAATGTTAAAACTGTTTAGCCTTCCGAGGAATCTAAATCAAAGCCTCAAGAATCTATGTTACCCTAGTAGGTATAGTTGCTATCAAGAAAATTAACAATAACAAATTCTAGGGAAGAGACAAGAGAGAAAAGAAACTCTTAAACACTGGTGATAGGATATTTATGCGGGTCCATGTCAACCATTGAAAATAGAAATTACCATATTATCTAGCTGTACAACTTCTGGGTATATAACTGAAGGAGTCTAACTGAGGAAAAAAAGCAACATAATCCAGCTGAAACAAAGGATGGTTCTGTGGGCTCTCCCTATATACATACAGTGCTAAATACTAAACTTTGAGCCTTGATCAAAAACTTTGTCTTGGCTTCATCCTTCTCTCGCCCCCCCCCCCATCACATCCTTTTTCATTTCTAGCCTCCCTTTCAGGTATCCCAGTTCATCCATGGCTGATAGACAACCAAAATACATATAAACCCAGCTACAGACAACCAAAATACATATAAACCCATGTTCACTATGGGAGTATTCACAGCAGCCTAGTTTTGGAGCCAGCCTGCATGTATGTCAGAAATGGACAAATTTTGAGTGTATGTGTCTGTGTGTGTGTGTGTATGCATGTGTGCCTGTGTATGTGTGTGTGTGTGTGTGTGTGTGTGTGTGTGTGTGTGTGAGAGAGAGAGAGAGAGAGAGAGAGAGAGAGAGAGAGAGAGAGCGAGCAATTAAATTCAGCTATGAAGAACAAATTCATGGCATTTGCAGGAAAGTAGGTGGAACTAGAAATGGAGATGATCATATTAAGAAATCAAGCCAGACTTAGGAAGAATAATGTTGCTGCTTTCTCTCATGTGCAAAATTCAGATTTCATAAGGATATGAATTAGAAAGAAAGCTAACAGATAAGGGAAGTAGAAATGAAATATCAAATATAATGGTGTGAGTATAATCAAAGTATATTGTGTACATGTATTAGAATGTTTTAATGAAGCCCATTATTTTGTACAAATAAAATAGGAGAGTAGTAATTTATGAAAACCACAGGTGACAGTGATATAAAAGAGTTTATTGTATTCATAATAAAGTTGTTGGTATATATATATATATATATATATATATATATATATATATATATATATTAAAACTACTTTCATTGGCATGGTAAAGTATAGGAAGCCAGATATATTCTTTAATGACTTACTAAATATTCTAAAAATTATGAGTTAACTTAAAGAAGAGACCGTGTCTCTCATCCTGAAGTAATAAGAGACCGATTAATGTGTGATTAATTGAAAACCAGCTGTTTTCCCACTTTTATTAATATTCTTTTCCCAGCAATGCAGTTAAGTGACTCATCCAAGGTCACTCAACTGGTCAGCAGCAAGCTCCCGACTCAAGTTTAACATTTCTGACTTGAAATCTAGTAGTCTTCCACAAAGTCCTACTCATTTATATCCATCTCAAGGTACCCACTAAGAGTAAGTACTCCATAAAGGCTTTGCAAATGGTTTTCTCATTAAGATAGTGTGTTAAATGTAAGCTCAGGAATGAACTTTTACAACTAGTCCTAAAATAGACAGCTTAACACCATCTGGTCTTTAACATTCTGTATGCTGAATAGCTAAGTGATAAAGAGAAAGAGATAAATGACAGCAAATAATGTCTGTTGTTGGAAATGCTCATTGAGAACAGACATGACATTATAGTTAGCTAGACATGAATCTGTCCTCCTCAACGGAATGCTCTTTAATGGCAAAGAGAATAATCTCGTTACCTCTTCAGTAACAAACACAATGTTGGGCACAGAACAAGAAATCAGTCAATTCTTACTAGGTCACCTTGTATAAAATAAGGAAATATGTTTTTCCTGATCTTTCTTGTCGTAAATAACTTGTATCATAACCATTTACTATTTTGCTGGGCATCATTCTCAGCCATTTGTGGAGTTGATTCCATTTAAAATATTCTAGTACACACACACACACACACACACACACACACACACACACTATGATCAATTCTTTGTGTTTGTCCTGTGGAATACTAGGACACTGGAAGAGAAAGTAAGCCTGTTCTACTTTAAAGGAAAAGAAAGGAGCCTGGTTACCCTTGAAGTTTTTCCCACATGTGAACTTAGTAAGCAGTTCTACATCACAGCCTCCATTCTTTTCTCGGTACAAGAAATCTTTACTATTTGTAGTTTAGTTCAGAAATTAAACCATTTTTACAGGGATTTAAATTTAGGAGACATTCAACAAAGTGAAGAAATAGGATTTTAACAAAGAAACTAGTCCAGAAGTCTGAAGCCCCAGATCTGGCCTTTGCTTTAAAATGAAACTCTGTGTAACCTTGGAGCAACTAAATTCCCCTTCTAGATTTAGTTTCCTGTTCAGTCTTTAAATAAAGCTAATGAGACCAAATGGCAGTCGAGTGAGTATAAAACATAGTATCTGGTATTCTCCTGCAACACATATAAAGCCTCAGCAAGTGTTTTGATGTCAAATAGTGTACTAGAGCCTTGAAAACTGACAATGGAATTAATTTTCCACTGTTACCTCCTTGACCTTGAATGAGTCACTTTAGATCTCTGACCCTCAGAATGCTTGGATATAAAAAGGAGAGAGTACTGGATAGCATAATCCACAAAGGCTAATATATTGCTTGATATATAATAAACATGCAATTAAAAGTCATTATTAAAAGTATAAATATCTTCATATGCTGCTAATTTCTATGTATATGTCTATATTGTTACATCATATATCATCATTTCTATACTTCCTCTTTACCAGAGTTAGTGTCAAGATGATAGTCATTTGTTCAGTCATCTAACAAACTATTAGTCACTAGTCAATATAGAGATGGTGTAAGACCCCTAACTGGGGGGTCTTCCCAAATCTCA
>LR756404.1:826398-937385 GCA_902729485.2 Mus minutoides | reverse complement strand
ATTCTTTGTTCCGGCCTGTCTACAAACTTCCTGAGCAGCTGGCATGTGTCATAAACTTCAGATTCTTCTTTCAATGGTACAGAGCTAAGAACAATACAGACAATGGCTTTGCTATCTTGGGACTTTGAATATAAAGAAGCTGTAAAGTAAATAACTGTACAATTAAAATTATTTCATCTATTAGTTAGATTCTACAGAATAGCATGTCCTATGGTTGCCAGAAAGTGGAATGAATGGTTGTCTCTCAGTAGAACATTTCTTTTTTCTTCAATATTTTTTATTACATATTTTCTTAATTTACATTTGGTTCAGTATACAAGAGCATTTGCTGTAGGGTTTTGGCTTGCTTGCTCAATTGTTTTATTTGTTCATTTTAAGAGTGGAGAAGAGGTCTCATTGTACAGCTCTTGCCAGACTGGAACTTACTATAAAGACAAGGCTGGCCTCAGACTCGTAGAGATCCCTCTGTCTCTGACCCTAACTTACCCCTGCCTCCTAAGTGCACACCATCATGCTTGGCTGCCATAGGATTTTATAGATGTATTTGCTTCCTTGCCTATCTATCCCCCTCAACCAATGCAATGTTGTTCCTACAGGGAATGTTCACGTCTGTTTGATTCCTAAAGACAAAATTACTTCTTAATAGATAGAACACGGAGTGAATAATCAATAAAGGATTGTTGAGTGAATAATTGAATTAAGAACAATTGAAGGAATAAATGAATCAGTAAGTCTCCCCTTTCTGGTCCTCTAATACTACTGTTCATTGTCAAAGCAATAAGCTCTGTGGTTGTCCTAGTGTCCAACTAAACATCTTAGTCCAAGTTTGCTCAGGATAGGCTACTCACATTTATATCCACTTCTCGATTACTTAGACTCAAGAAACTTCAAAATAAATCTTTCCTTTCTTTCCCAGTTCTTACCTTCCTCTAGCTATTTTTTTAAGGTATTATGCCACACCTGCCAAAATCTACATACCTAAACAGAGTTACACATGCATCTAACAGTAACGAAGTTCTCCAAGTCAACAACTCCTTGAAAGCTCTCTTGCTGGGTTGTTTTCTGAACCTTTCCTACAAAGAAGAGCATGATATGAAGTGAGAAACGATGACACTTAGTCTACTCTCATCTGCTGGCAGAAATAAAAAAAAAAAAAAAAAAAAAAAGGTATAGCCAATGATCCATTTTTAATGGTATAAGGCCCATCATTGGCCCATATAGCTGGTTCCATGAGAACAGGGTTCAGAAAAAGACTTAGAGCTGTTCAGTAGGCAACCTTCAGCTAGTGTTCAATGAAGAAGAAGGGTCCTGGCATTCTGGTTGCTTTCTGCCAGTAAGGCTGTCTGCCAAATTCTCCCTGCACTATAGTTGCTGGAGCTACAAGGTAAGTCTGAATAAATAAATCGGACTTAGATAGGAATATCCACAACAGACTTTTTACACAGGCATCAAAGACATGCTTGTTCATCTGCCATTCCTTAAGAAACCCACAACACTCTCTTCATCGTTCAGCTTACTCTCAAGATGGCAGAAAAAACGTCTTTGCTTATCAGTGTTTCCTCAGGTTGGAGCAAGTTAGTTTCCTTGGAGTTGGGCTTGTAAACAGCTTTCAGACATTCCTAGCAGACACTTGCTTAAGTTATTCTCTGGTTCCAAACACAGGATACTTCTGCTTTATCTACTGTTGAGTTTTATGAATGAATATGTATATTTAATTTCACATATTTATATAGACACAGGCCCAGAAACCCACATTTATGCACACACATACATTTATTATCATAAGTAAACGCTGAGAATTTTTTGTCATTGTGTGAGGTGTTTATAATTGCTAATGTCTTTATTTTCTTGTTCTGACATAAAATCTGAACTGAGAAGATACCTGAATAAAGGTGAAGACTGAGCAAAGAGAAGGAACAAAGACAAGATTGCATTCTTCTACATGATAGCTGCCAGTTGAGCCAGCACCATTTGTTGAAAATGCTGTCTTTTTTCCACTGGATGGTTTTAGCTCCTTTGTCAAAGATCAAGTGACCATAGGTGTGTGGGTTCATTTCTGGGTCTTCAATTCTATTCCATTGATCTACCTGTCTGTCTCTGTACCAGTACCATGCAGGTTTTTACCATAATTGCTCTGTAGTACAGCGTGAGGTCAGGGATGATGAATCCACCAGAGGTTCTTTTATTATTGAGAATAGTTTTTGCTTTCCTAGGTTTTTTTGTTATTCCAAGAGATAGAGAAAGTACCCAAGGAGCTGAAGGGGTCTGCAGTCCTATAGGAGAAACATCAATATGAAATGACCAGTACCCCCAGAGCTCGTGTCTCTAGCTGCAGAGGATGTAGCAGAGGATGGCCTAGTCAGCCATCAATGGGAGGAGAGGCCCTTGGTCCTATGAAGATTCTAGGCTCCAGTATAGGGGAATGCCAGGGCCAGGAAGTGGGAGTGGGAGGGTTGGGGAGCAGGGTTGGAGGGGAGAGTATAGGGGACTTTTGGGATAGCATTTGAAATGTAAATGAAGAAAAATCTAATAAAAATTCTTTAAAAAAAGAGAGAGAGAGAGGACAGAGAGAGAAAGAGAGAGAGAGAGAAGAGAGAGAGAGAAAGAGAGAGAGAAGAGAGAGAGAGAAAGAGAGAGAGAGAGAGAAAGAGAGAGAGAAGCTTGGTATTATAAACGTTATATGCCCCAGTACAGGGGATCACCAGTGCCAAGAAGTGGGAGTGGGTGGGTAGGGGAGCAGGGTGGGGGGAGGGTATAGGGAACTTTAGGGATAGCACTTAAAATGTAAATAAAGAAAATGTCTAATAAAAAAATAATAATAAAAGATTGTTCTTCCAGAAAGCCTGGGCTCCATTCCCAGCACCCACATGGCAGCTTACAACTGTCTGTAACTCCAGGTCCAGGGGATCTGATGCCCTCTTCTGGCTTCTGCATATTCTACATGCACATGGTGTACAGACATACATGCAAGAACATACCCATTCAGATAAAATAAAATAAATACATGTTCTTAAAAAAATGAATGACAGTAGGAAATGTTGGCCAGATTGTCTGGTCTCATGAACACTTTCTTACTGAGCTCATTTTTCCAGTCAATGTTCCTAGTATCACTATGACCAGTGAAAGACAATGGTAAATATTTATACTATAAAGCTTGATGGGAGAAGATTAAGACCTTATGTGCCAATGATTTTTCTTACTTAGAGATGGAGAACCAGAAGAAACAAGCCCTTCTTGATATTTTTAGAAAATAAAGTATGTAGAGACATCCAAGAAAGAGGTTATAGGACATAAGCAGTTGTTTTTAAAGGCTCACTTAATACCAAATGTGAAGATCTGTCATAAGAATGTGCGGACTGAGTTAGCAAGATGATGCAGTTGTGACTGAAAGTAGAGGGAAGATATAAAGATCTATGAAGGTATCTGAATAGACAAATATACATATATTATATATGTAATTTTATATAAATATATAATATATTTAAATATATTTATAATATATTATAAATTTACTATAAATTAATTAAATATAATTATACTATTAAATATAAAATTATAAATTATAACTATATTTGTGTATATTTTAATGTTCTCATAGAATATATTTGATCACTTGTTTTCCATCTCCATTGTATATAAATATACCACATATGTACAGTGCCCATGGAGGCCAAGAGAGAGTATAGGATCACTTAAATCTGCTGTTACAGAGAGTGTAATTTATTCTGTGGTTGGTGGGACTTGATCCCTGGCTCTTTGCAAGAGCAATAACTGTGTTTAATCACTGACACATCTCTTTAGCTGATAAAGTTACTCACTTATATTTTAAAATGATGCCAAAAAGATATCTAATGGAATATATATATATATATATATATATATATATATATATATATATATAATTATGTCTACAATTCTTCCATACCTCTCAAATTCTCACAATCTTCCTTATCCCAGTACCATCTTTTCCTGCTTTCTTTCTCTGACACTGTTCACTGAATGTCTTAGCAAATATTCTTACCCATATTTTTAAAGACAGTATCTAACTAGTTTCTACCTTCACCATTACTACCAAATTCATATCACTATAATTTCTCACTCTGGATTACTGCAATGGCCTGCTAACTGGACTTGGTGTACAGCTTTATCCTTTTTTTATTAACTATTTTCCATCAAGAGTCCAGATTGGGCTTTAAAATCATATACTGTTGCTACAACTCTATCCAAATAGAGCCACTAGTACTCTTTGGAATTCAGAAGAAACTGACTTCACAGGGACTAACTAGGCCCCATATCATGGGATTACCTTGTTACACTATCCATTTCACCTTATCTTTTATCTCTCTTAGTCATACTTATTCACTCAATCTCAGACACAATGACTTTCTTGTTCTTTGAATACACTGTACTTTCTTCTACATGTGAGAATTTACATTTGATGTTTTCCCCTTCAATTGGTCCAGTCTTCAACATAAAGTGGAGTTAGATGAGGTTATCCTCATGCCTTCACATGGCTATGCCCTCATAACTGAACTCTTCAGTCTGATTTCAAATTACAACACACACACACACACAAACACACACACACACACACACACACACAATAACACTACTACCATCACTGCCGTTAACCTCCCTCCTACCTACTCATCACCTACCATAAAATGAAGTTTATTGTTTCTTTTGGCCTTGTATATTCCCTTTCTACTAGAAAATAGGATGCAGGTAGCACTGATTTTTTTTTTACTTATTTAATATACTTCTCCAGCACCCAAACAACAGTACCTAGGAAACAACAGGAATTCTTTTTTTTTTTTTTTTAATTTAGTTTTTCCTTTTCATTTTTTCTTTTTATTAGATATTTTCTTTATTTACATTTCAAATGTTATCCCCTTTCCTAGATTCCCCTCCCCTTTTCTCTTGCTCACCAACCCACTTACTCCCACTTCCTGGCCCTGGCATTCCCATACACTAGGACATATAACCTTCACAGGACCAAGGGCCTCTCCTCCCATTGATGACCAACTAAGGCATTCTCTGCTACATAGGCAGCTAGAGTCATGAGTCCTACCATGTGTTTTCTTTGGTTGGTGGTATAGTCCCAGGGAGGTCTGGGGGTACTGGTTAGTTCATATTGTTGTTCCTCCTATGGGGCTGCAAACCCCTTTAGCTCCTTGGGTTCTTTCTCTAGTTCCTTCATTAGAGACCCTGTGCTGTGTTCAATGGATGGTTGTGAGCATCCACTTCTGTATTTGCCAGGTACTGGCAGAGCCTCTCAGGAGACAGCTATATCAGGCTACTTCCTGTCGCAAGCTCTTGTTAGCATCCACAATAGTGTCTGGTTTCAGAGGTTGTTTATGGAATAGTTCCCCAGGTGTGGCAGTCTCTGGATGGTCATTCCTTCGGTCTCTTTTCCACACTTTGTCTCTGTAACCCCTTCCATGGGTATTTTGTTCCACCTTCTAAGAAGGATTGAAGTATCCATGCTTTGGTCTTCATTCTTCTTGAGTATCATGTGTTTTGTGAATTGTATCTTGGGTAACAAACAGGTAGATCAATTAAATAGAATTGAAGACCCAGAAATGAACCCATACATCTATGGTCACTTGATCTTTGACAAAGGAGCTAAAACCATCCAGTGGAAAGAAGAGAGCATTTTCAACAAATAGTTCTGGCTCAACTGGCAGTCAGCATGTAGAAGAATGTGAATTGATCCATTCTTATCTCCTTGTACAAAGCTCAGGTCGAAGTGGATCAAGGAACTCCACATAAAACCAGATACACTGAAACTTATAGAGGAGAAAGTGGGGAAGAGCCTTGAACACATGGGCACAGAGGAAACATTCCTGAACAAAACAGCAATGGCTTGTGCTGTAAGATCAAGAATTGACAAATGGGACCTCGTAAAATTGCACAGCTTCTGAAAGGCAAAGAACACTGTCAATAAGACAAAAAGGCAACCAACAGGCTAGGAAAAGATCTTTACTAATCCTAAATCTGATAGAGGGCTAATATCCAATATATACAAAGAACTCAAGAAGTTGGACTCCAGAAAACTAAATAACCCTATTAAAAATGTGGTATAGAGTTAAACAAATAATTCTCAACTGAGGAATACCGAATGGCTGAGAAGCACCTAAAAATAATGTTCAACATCCTTAGTTATTAGTGAAATGCAAATCAAAACAACCCTGAGATTCCACTTCACACCAGTCAGAATGGCTAAGATCTAAAACTCAAGTGAGAGCAGATGCTTGCAAGGATGTTGAGAAAGAGAAACATTCCTCCATTGCTAGTGGAATTGCAAGCTGGAACAATCACTCTGGAAAACAGTTTGGCGTAAAACCAGTGTGTGGATACTTCATTCCTCCTTAGAATAGGGAACAAAATACCCATGAAAGGAGTTACAAAGACAAAGTTTGGAGCTAAGATGAAAGGAAGGATTATCCAGAGACTACCCCACCTGGGGATCCATCCCATAATCCGTCACCAAACTCAGACACTATTGCATAGGACAGCCAGTGTTTGCTGAACAGACCCTGATACAGCTGTCTCATATGAGGCTATGCCAGTGCCTGGCAAATACAGAAGTGAATGCTCACAGTCATCTATAGGATGGAACACAGGACTCCCAATGGAGAAGCTAGAGAAAGTACCACAGGAGCTAAAGGAGTCTGCAACTCTATAAGAGGAACAACAATATGAACTAACCAGAACCCCCAGAGCTCGTGTCTCTAGCTGCATATGTAGCAGAAGATGGCCTAGTGGGCCATCATTGGGAAAAGAGGCTGCTTGCTATGCCCCAATACATGGGAACACCAGGGCCAAGAAGTGGGAGTGGGTGGGTAGGGGAGTAGGGCAGGGGGAGGGTAGAGGGAACTTTTGGGATAGAATTTGAAATGTAAATTAAGAAAATATCTAATTAAAAAATGGGAAAAAAAAGAAAATTGGACATAGTTCTACTGGAAGATCCAGCAATACCACTTCTGGACATATATCCAGAAGAAGTTACAACTTATAATAACGACACATGCTCCCCTATGTTCATGGCAGCCTTATTTATAATAGCCAGAAGCTGGAAAGAACCCAGATGTCCCTCAACAGAGGCATGGATACAGAAAATATGGTACATTTATACAATGGAGTACTACTCAGCTATTAAAAACAATGAATTTATGAAATTCCTAGGCAAATGGATGGATCTGGAGGATATCATCATGAGTGAGATAACCCAATCACAAAAGAACACATATGATATGCACTCACTGATAAGTAGATATTAGCCTAGAAACAATAGGTATTCTTGGTGCTAGCTCAGATTACCATCTGAACTGTGAACCTCGCTAGATTTACGTACTTTTTATGGACTCTTTCTATTGGTTGGAGGTCTCAACAGCATATCTCAGGAAGGGTTTCCTCTCTCATCCTGACTGCTCGGCTGCAACACTGATCTCCTATAGACTATATCATCAACTCTCTATAGTTGTCAGTTTATAGACAGTAATTCACACAGCCATTTATGGTGAGACTTAAGCAAACATCAGCTTTTTCCAGATAAGTAATCAACAACAGACAAAGTATGGATATTCTCAAAGTCCAAATTACTGAAGCAATGAATTTTAGTAAGGTTGCTTATAGGAATGTAAATAAGTACTTATTACACCAGCAGAAATGGCTCACTTAGCAAAGCCCACCCCAGCATTGTGACAGCTCATGAAAGATAGAAACCTTGAATGTATTCCACAACCTACTGGCAGCTCAACAGGTTGAAAAGTATCCTTTCCAAATAAATAGCTCTAAGCCTCTTTCAGGCATCAAGGCTGGCCTCTGCTTCATTGAGGTATCTTGGCTATTTCCTTTCTCTTCCAGATAGGTTAGCAGGTCTAAGACTCTTTGATGTAGCATGGATGGCCTCTCTTTCTTTCAGGTGGTTTCACTGGTCTGAGACTATTTCGTTCAACAGTCCTTACTACTGCTTGTATACTTTGAGCGAGAGAGCTAGTGAACCTGGTCAGTTTCAAGGATTTCTTCAAGCTTTTATGTATATTCTTGACCTTAATGAGCTTCCTTACAGGATGGAATCTTTTACCTTTCTTTAGAACATCCCGTTTCTTTGAGAAACTCAAAGATGGTTTTATCACAGAGAAAATTGCCATACAACACCATATAGTTTAATAACTAGTTTCCATTCAACAGTATTCTATAAGAATACATTATATTTTAGGACCACATTACCCTGGAAAATTCATTCATAAAAGCACACTGTTTGCTGTTTTAATGCAGCTTTTTACTGTGCAGGATAAGGAACCAGAACTGATTTGGGGGTCAAATTTTGTAAAACATAAGTAGTCTTGGAAGCCATTAAGGAAATCAGGTTCTGATGGGAACCATTAAAGGTAAGTTATTTTCTCTTCTTGTAAAGAATGAAGTGTGCCTCTGGCCATGGGTAGAGACATGACATTCTTATCAGCTTCAAAGCTTATGTTACATGCCATCCATTGTCTCTTTCTTTACGTGTTAATCCTGCTGGACAACAAGATATCCCTAAGGTTCAGTAGTGGCATTTATACTTTGGAACTATCCAACAGCTTATTTAAAATCTCCTTAAATCAGGATGGAAAGCATACCTAGCTAGCCACCGTGGATTGTGAGGTTATAAACACCAGAACTTACTACCACCACATTTCTNTTTAACTCTTTCAATGTGTGCTTTGTTCTTAATTCTAGGAAGGGGTGACGTGCCCACATTTTGATCTTCCTTCTTCTTGAGTATCATGTGTTTAGTAAATTGTATCTTGGGTAGTCTAGGTTTCTGGGCTAATATCCACATATCAGTGAGTACATGTTATGTGAGTTCTTTTGTGAATGGGTTATTTCACTCAGGATGAGTGAAATCATCCTGAGTGAAATAAATCTTTAATTTCTAACTGCATTCTAAAACCTAATATCAACACACAGTCTATTTCTCACCCTGCATTAAAAAAAAAAAAAAAGCTTCTTTTTGCAGCAGATGGAGACCATTACAGGAAACCATGACTAGCCAAAAGGCAGAAAACAAATGACTGTGAGCTGTCCAGCCACAAATGATCCATCAACAAAACGACTCCTTCATCTATGACTCAAGGAACACTGCGGAAGAGGGAGTTGAAAGATTGTAAGAGTCAGAGAATCACAGGAAATCTAAATTCATGAAATCTCACCAACATGGCCCCCTAAATAAGACCATAACCTTGAACACCACTTGGCAGGGCTTACCATTTAGATGAAGAGATTCAGGAAATTGAAAACTGCTAAGAGAAGGAGAATTAATTAATTAATTTTCCCTGGGGATGAGCATCCTAAACAGTCATCAATGTCAAGAATTCCTAAAATATATACATACAAATGACGCTAAACAGACTCAGCAGGTTGTATTTATATATAATTTCTGCATGTATGTATAACAATTATAATTAAAGAAAAAGAATCCATGTTTGAGTTTCAGAGGTAGTGGGGATGGAGACATACGAGAGCTGGAGGGGGAGAAGAGAGGGGAAATGGGATAATAATGTTTTAATTAAATTTTACAAAACAGTTAATAAGGCTGAGTTTATCAATCATGTGGCTAAGTGACTACTTCTTAGGAAGGCTGATACAATTAATGTCAAGTTAAGGTCATGGGAGGAATAATTATCTCCTTGCTAAAGAATGTACTTATCCTTACCATAAATCCCACCCCTGTACAGCCATTTGAAGAATGTCCACCACATAGCACTGTACAGCTTAACTTTTTCTTCTTTCTCTTGTCCAAAAAGATAAGATCCCTCTCTGATCTTTCTCTCCTCTCTCTCTCTCTGTCTCTCTCTCTCTGTCTCTCTCTCTCTCTCTCTCTCTCTCTCTCTCTCTCTGAAGCCATCTCCCTTATGGTATGAGAATATTGATATATATTTGAGAATATATGATTTCTCAAGGAGCTAGGGATCTGGAAACTTGATGAACATCAGAGCCGCTGAGCATGTGGCTTTTGGGTCCTCTTCTTAAGCTTCTTTCCAAGTGTTTTATATATATATATATATATATATATATATATATATATATATATATATATATATATATATACATGCTATTTGGGCTGTACTATTCCTACAATATCATTTCTTTCCATTTCTTTAATATCTCCAAATTATTCACAAAGGGAAAAATCCCCAATGCATTCATGAATAGGCTAAAAAATATAGCTGCATATGAAATATACTGCTTTTACAAACAGCTGGTGTGCCTAGAATTATTATCATTATTATTATCATTCATGACAACACAAATAAAGTAGATACTATTGAGGTCTTAATGTTTGGATAGAATCAGAATGAAATCCCTCAAATAATGTTATCCCCAAAATATCTCAGGAATATCCTACTTGTGACTTATTCTAAAATAGACCTGATCAGTAAAATGTCGCATTGTTGCCCTAAAAGGTGTGTCAGTCAACTAGCATTTGATAGCTCTCTAGCATTGATGTTAGGTAAATTCTTATGCTTACTTTAGGTTTTCTCTTGCCCTTGCTGACATGAAAAGGCCTTGGCTTTTGAATTTATCTTATCCAACTTTAATGAGAAAAGGCCAAGTAAACTCTATTGAGATTTTAAACAACCTTCTGGGAGCCTAGTGGAGCTTAGGTCTATTTTGAAGGCATTTTTACTTCTAAACCAATTAATCATGTGTCCACTGGGAAGAAAAGGGCCCCTTTATTCATTTCCTAAGTTGAGTATAATTACACTAAATTGAGTTATGAAAACCCTAAGCCCATTTAGGCTGAGACTCTTGCATCACAATAAGTATTGTCCTCCTCTGTGACATAGCCATGATAAAGCCCATGGAGCTAAGAATAAATTGGCACAGGCAAATGTTCTTAAAACACACATTTAAAGAAAGTAGGCTTGGCACTCAGCCATTTTTCCAGGGGTGCTACTGCCTCACAAAATGTTAGACCTGAAAAGATTTGTT
The DNA here is from genome assembly GCA_902729485.2 of Mus minutoides. Lineage (NCBI taxonomy): Eukaryota > Metazoa > Chordata > Mammalia > Rodentia > Muridae > Mus > Mus minutoides. The sequence continues at coordinate 926,402 of LR756404.1, read as the reverse complement.
ACAGGCCCCCTGATGATTCCTGTGCCCTCCAGGGCAAATCATAATCTGGGCACTTATGGAAGCTCTCCAGTCTCCTTCCTTCAATCATTCTGATATATTCAACATGAGGCAATCCAGAAATATTTTCGATTAAGTATATTCCTCTGGAAAAAGACCAAGTTAGAATGATACATATGTATAAAAATGTCATAATGAAACCCACTACCTTGTATGTTAACTAATTAAATTTAAACTGTTTTAAAAGTAAATTTCAGTGGATAAATAGACATATATTGTTTAAATAAAATTTTCTCAACTGGGCTGACAATGTTCTCTATAATAGACAACGAACACCTAACAAAACCCCAACATCAGGAACGAGAAGCTTGCTTTTGAGTTGTGGGTCACAGTTGTCCAAGAGACTCACAAAACCTTATAAACTATTGCTAATACCCTTTGTTGCTCCTGAGAGATGAAAGGTAAGTCCTATCTATTGCTGAAGAGACCATGCACTTCATACACAGGATTCACAGAGCTCTCAGTAAGATCTGACCTGGATGCCCCCTCCCTGAGCACTAGCTTTCATGGTACCAGAAGGGGCCATGCAAGCTTCCAAAGGAGGGGGGAAACAAGCAATCTTAGCCGATTGTAGTGCCTATGAACCACATAAAAGACCACTATGACCCAATAACCCTAATGTTACATGAGTTAGTGGCATTCTTATCTTAGCAGTAATAGTTCTCTAGTCAGACTGAAGACCTACAATTTATGAGGGAAATCACACCTGGTACCAGAAACCTAGCCAATCTTCTAGGAATAGTAAAGTCAGGATTTTGGATAAGAACCTACAACCATCATTCTACTAAAACGGCCTAATCTCTCATTCAATTCTAAATAGTTGTCCTCATGCCGATAAACAGTAGAATTCCTATCCATTGTCTAGGAAACTTCTACTTGCAATAGAAGGAGACCATTACAGAAAATCACAACCAAGCAAAATGCAGAGTTGTGGAACCTGAAGCCAATGCATACATCTTGGAAAGAAATCCTGCACCCAGGGCTCAGGGAACATTGCAGAAGAGGGAGCAGAAATATTTTAAGAACCAAAGGGAGTTTGCTGTGAGACCATGTCTCCTAGTAATTTCAGAAGATACGCACATAAAATCTCACCAGCATAAATGAGCATGATCTGAGCAAGGACAACAGATGTGTCAAAGAAGACAGAAGAAAGTCCATGAGCATTCAACCCTACACAAATAACTACAGGCAACCAAGGAATGCTGAATGGGAGAAATGGTCTTCCGCAGGGAAGATCCTACCAGCTGGTTATCAAATACCAAATAGGCAACCCTGAAAGCATACATACAAATAACATTATACACACTGAGCGGGTAATATTTAAAAATATATCACATAAATACACATATATGCATATAACAACAATTAATGAATAAAGAAGTCATGAATTTGAAACAGAGCAAGGAAAGGTATATATTATAATATTAAAAGTTTAAAAATGAGAAGAACACACACACAGATAGATAGATAGATAGATAGATAGATAGATAGATAGATAGAGATATAAATATATATAGAGATAGATAGATATTTTGAGACAAGAGTCTGCATGGCCCGGATCTCACTATGTAGAATTAGCCAGCCTCATATTCAGAGATCTGTCTTCCTTTTGAATGTTGACAATGAGGGTATACACTACCACAGTTAGCCTAGAGTTTATTTGAAGAGGAAAAGAATGTGAAGGGCACTGACTGCTCCTCCAGAGGTCTTGAGTTCAATTCCCAGCCACCACATGGTTGCTCACAGCCATCTCTAATGACATCTGATGCCCTCTTCTCGTGTGTCTGAAGACATCTACCGTGTACTTATAAAATAAATAAAGTTTAAAAAATAAAATACAAGAAGGATGTTTGGGTATGGATGGATAATATTGCACATTCCATATTGAGGTCACCCAGACATCTCAATATATTTTTACTATATTTTAAAGAAATATCTTCATTTATTATTTGCTAATATTTTTAGCTTTATGATGTAGTGAGAGCTCTGAACGCTTTCAGTATGATTTCTGACTTTATTTGAATAGTATGCTGCCCATTAGCACATGTGGTTTAGTTTAATATTAGTTCCCCTTGGTAAATTAAATATTCTATGAATTCAATAACTATAATGTACTCAAACATAGATGCACTTTCAGCACACTGTGTTATTTCTGACATGAGCTCTTAGAACGTGGGTTGTGTAAGTATATGAACATATATGACAATGCACAGAGAACAAAGTTAGCTTTATTGTAATCTTACCTATTAATGTGGAGCAAGAAACTTCTACATCACCCTACTTTATAACAGCTACATATTTGAAATACATTTTTGAAGTCACATCATTGCCATGTTAAACCTGCCCCATAGTTTTCTGCCATAGTATAATTTTCTGCCATTCATTCATTCCTGTCACCTCAAAAGAACACACACAGACTGTAATTGAAAATGGACAACTTCCCAAATCAAGCAAGACTCTGACCCAAACTGGGAGAGGAAGAAACAGTAATTCATTCTGGCACCTTAATTAATTATCACACAGATTGCTTATTGATTTTCTTGTATTCAGTGTGATGCTTTATAAAGCAGCCTCCCTTCATACAAAGTGTGCACAGCCTAAAGAAAGCCGACAGATCAAAACATATCAAATGTTTTAGAATACAAGATTAGACATTTTCCTAGAAGTTATCCCAAATAGTACCCAGTCAGACAGTCTATTAATACTTGAAAATATATATAGCCCTTCCTTAGGTGACCAAATTCTGTGGCTGTGAGGCAAAGCAAAGCAATTTCAGTATGAGTTATGGCCCATGTATTTTTTTTAGAGTGAGATATGAGCAGTATTAGGATACAGTAGGGAATCTATCAGAGAATAATAAAATAGAACACGAGAGAAGATGGATGAAGTCAGAAATCAGGTAACTGGTTAAGAAAAGCAGACTGGCGTAGTTATGAATGTCCTGCAAGGTATGCTTTCACACAGAAACAGGATTCTAGAAGAACAAAGTAAGAGCCGGTAAGGAGGAAAGTGCCAAAGCAGTTGAAAATTTTAAAAGGCTAGTAAAGAAGAAATATCCTATAAGCTATATGTCATATTGTGTAGCAAGAAAGGGGATAAAGCAGGGTGGTGGTGGCGTACGCCTTTAATCCCAGCACTTGGGAGGCAGAGGCAGGCAGATTTCTGAGTTTGAGGCCAACCTGGTCTACAAAGTGAGTTCCAGGACAGCCAGGGCTATACAGAGAAACCCTGTCTCAAAAAATAAATAAATAAATAAATAAATAAATACATAAATAGACAAATAAATAAATAAATGGAATAAATTGAAATTTATAATTGGGGGATGGGGAGATGTTACAGTGGGCTAAGAGCAGTCACTTCTCATGAAGAGTTCTCAGCATCAACAAGTATCTGTGATTCTAGGTCCAGGGAACTCAACTCAATATTCTGGCTTCCTCAGGTAGCAAGAATACAAGTGTTGCACTTCAATACATGTAGGTAAAATACTCATAATATAAAACAAAAATAAGTAAATAGTTCCAAATATAAAATAAAAATAATAATATCCATCTCTAAAAGAGACACACTTCAGTTCTCCTTGAAGACAATGAAGATGTACACATTTCTTTAATACATCATCTCATAAGTATTTTTCATATATATTTCTGTAGTGAGTTTTATGTTTTATTTTTATAGAAATTTGGATAGACAAAATAAAGACATATACTGCAAAATAAAGACATATACTACAAAATAAAGACATATACTGCCTTTCCCTGGTATGATGAACACTTCCTGTCAATATTTCTAAACACAAAGTTACATATCTCCAAACAGATAAAACTATAATATCCTGTACAAAGCTTAGCAGATATATAATTATGTGATGAGTGTCCTATGTATATTGCCTTTATTTCTCTTAAGGTTATTTGGTGCAGTAATGGAAGGATTAAATTAAGGAAAAGGCATCAATATCAGAGGAGAGAAATGATTTGGGAGATATCACAACAAATTCAGAGACTCATCAAAGAGGATATTTTCCAAAGAGGAAAATCATCAAAAAGTATATTTATAGCTGCTGCAAAACAAACAGCATATGAATGTTAAACTTTTAAACATAATAGTATATACATGTAAACAAATACGCTTTTTTATTACCTAAGTGAGAACATCCAGGTATGGTTGCGTTAAGATGGGGCAATAGAATATAAATAAAACTGAAGAGAAGGAAGGATGAAAGGCTAGGGACAGGAAAGTTTAGAAAAGGGGGGAATAAAGTGATTAGGGAGACAATGATACTTGGTAGAGACATTAATCAAGACATATGAAAAAGTATATGAAAAGCGATATATAAACGTACTATTTTATAAATAAAAACACAAAAGAGAGACTTAAGGAAGTTACTCTGCATAGATAGATATAGCTATTCTTATTAACATTAGGATGATGAAAAATATTCTCAGTCCTGGGTATGGGATACTTCCAAAGAAGAGGCATTCAAAGCTCCTACTGTTAATAAGAATAGCTATATCTATCTATGCAGAGTAACTTCCTTAAGTCTCTCTTTGTGTTTTTATTACCCACATCAAAACCTTATAAACTAAAGAACTAACCACCCGGGAAAGAAGTAGCCTCCTGTATAATAGTGGCACAAGCTTGTGGGGTTAATCAATCACCCTTTTACTGTACTTAAGGACTACTTCATGCAAAGACAGCCCGTGCTTGATATTGTAAGCTGCATTAACAGTTCCTGACTAGGAAGGTCATGGGCCTCCATATTGAGCACTCACTGTTGTTATATAATGAAATTAACATAGCATTAAGCTGCCTCATAAATCCTTGTGTTTGTACCCATGGACAAACACCCTTGATCAGAGAAGCCCATTTTTTTTTTTTTTTTTTTTTGCAGCGGACTGCTGTAAATGTGTAAGATTCATGGTTGCCAAAGTACTGAAATGAGAGACCATTATGGATTCATCCTGAAAGAGGACATTTATACCACCTACTCTAGAGCACAGGGAACAGGCAAGAGAGGGCAGAAAATAATGTCAGAATGAGGTGAGAAAGTAAAGTGCTGTGGAATAGAATCTTCTAGATTTAGTATAACCACAGCAAACATGGAATCACAACTGCAGTTACCAGAACTGGGCCCACACAGAACTGTCAACAAATCAGTCACAGGAAGGGGAGGGGCTCATGTGGTCTTACATTTTAATGCTGACCTATTAATTACTAATAGATTCTTGGAATGGAGAGTAGGGATCATTATGCTCAGTTATATACTCACAGTTGAGCCTACCATGTTGTAATTGGTAGCTCCAAACCCATAGTCACACACATGGGTCTGATTTAACTTAGTAGGTCATAAAATTTAAAAAAGCATGAATGTGAGAAAAATATGTGTAGGAAAGTAGAGTAGATAGGAGTCTAGGACACTGGAATAGGATGGGAGTGAAAGTGGCCAGGATACACAATGTACATGCATGAAATTTTCAAAGACAAATTTAACAATGATAATGATGATACTACTTTACAAAATGAACCATAGATTTAATGAAATGCTTATCAAAATTCCATCTCGCCATGTTGTAATCCCAGTACTTTGGAGATAGATGCAATAGGATCATAAGTTCAAGGTCATTCATAACTATATAATGATTTTAAGGACAGCCAGAACTACATGAAACCCTTTCACACACACACACACACACACACACACACACACACACACACACGGACATATATACCTGCATATGTGTGTCAACCTTAGTCTTTGAAAAAGGTACAGACTAATTTTCAAATTCATGTGGAATATGGAAGGATATGTGATTCTGAATAGCAAAAGAAACCTGGAAAACTAACAAATGTGAAAGATTAAAATAAAAACTTCCCAAATTCAAGCATATTACAAAGCTATAGTAAGCAAAAGAGTGCAAAACTGGCATAAGGACAAACAAGTAGAAAAATAAAGTGCACTGGAGGATCCAAGTATCAAAATTTATGTCTAATATCAACTGCTTCCAGAACAGTGGTACCAAAACCATTCAGTGGGAAAGTATTGGTCATTTGAATATATGTATATACTATATATGTGCATACATATTACATATAAGTATATGTGTGTAATAACTGGTTTATATAAAATTCATATTATTCTTTGCATTTTATACTTTATATTTATATATATATACTACTTTATATTTATATATTATATATAAATATATAAAAACTATATATTTGTGTTCTAATATAAATATATTTTATATTCATATTAGACATAATTTTAATAAATTATATTAATTACTATCATGTTTATATAATCTTTAGAAATTCTGAATGATAAAAATAGCACAATATCTCAGGAACTAGTCACTGTGTAATTTGTGAGGTACATGTTTTTACTCTTGCTGAACAAATTAAGTAAATTGAATCTCAGAAAGACTAAGTCTTTCTTGGAAGCTACATAAGGTGAAAATACCACAGAATAGATTTAAACCTACATGTATGACCACATCATTCAAATTTTTTTCACAGCATGAGTCCAGATAACAAAGCTTTAATGATGGTTTTATGACTCCTGGGATGATGGATGGCTCAGCATGCACTCTGCTTCTCATTCTTCCCTGAGCTACTAGTATTCATCACAACATAAGGACTAGATCAGGCAATCATCATTTTGGAAAGAATAGCAAAATATGTATATATCACCCTATGATGTTTCCAGAAAAAAATGATGTCCATTTTATAGGTGAAAACAATACATCGCCATAAATCTCATGTGCAGAACCCTTACTTTATGCCAACATTGCCCTAAGCACTGCAAGTGTATTATCTTCATCACTGTAAATTTACTATGAAATTGGATTGTTAGTGCTAGTTGTATAATTCAACTAGGGGGCAAAGGAGGCAAGGAAGTTTTTCTATGGCCACGTAACTAATGATGGAGTTGAGATGTAAAAGTATATTTCTGACTACAGTGCTTTTTTTGCTACTAGCCTATGAAGTTAGTGAGTTGTAATTTCCCATTCTATTTTTTTTTTAATTCGAAATAGAACAAAATAGTAGTATCAATTCATTTGCCTTCCTTTTGTTTTATGATTCCTGGGCTTTCTGTAGTTTATTTAAGCTTTTGATGTTCTTCCAAGTGATGTGGCCCTTTGAATTCTGTTTTCTCACTTCTAAATAGGTGCAGATTACTTCAGAGCTTCAGAATAATTCCCCTTACCTCTGTTTCTCACTTCTCTTATTATCTTTCCTTCTCTACCTCTTCTTCTATCCTGTGGGCTAACACAAGTGTTAAAAGATGGCTGGCTGTTCCCTGATTTGAGAAGATCCCAAGTGATTATATGGCCTCACAAATCAGTACAAGAAATCTCACAAAAAGAAATTAATGAATTACTATGTCATGATGGTTGTTCAATGTTCAAGAATCCATTTTTAAAATAGAATGGCTCTAGAAGAAAATGTGATTAACCCTCCAAATGGACTTTTATGAATGGATCCTTAAAGGAAGCCTTATGTAAATGTGTAGCCATGCAAGTGGCTATATAAAGCTCTGGTGCATAAGGGAGGAACATGGTGGGATAGTATCTCACCCATACAAATGCTCTGTCTTCCTTTCTCCTCTGTACATTTTACAAGTGTACATCAACTAAGAGTCAATACATAAGGACAGGTTAAAATTTAAAACTAGGAAAAAGGAAACCTACATGAAAGACGGATATCATCTCTGCTTTTTGTTTGTTAGACTTTCAGTAAAGTCATTCCTTGTTCTATATATGAGCACACATACCATATTATAGCTTATGAAAGCTACACTGTTTATCAGGTACACAGAGAACACAATGGAAAAGCAAAGCAGCAGAATTAGAATGGCACTGACTGGATCTGCCTGCTGTCCTGTTGACATTTGCAACTTAACTGACCTCTCTGTAACTCTCCATGATAAAGTATGTAAACTCACAGAAAAGAAGAAGTACAGCCTTTGCCTTCACATATTAGCAAATAAATTTTGTTTGCCCAGGGGTCTTAGATATCCATATATGTAAATAATGTACACTGTAATATAAACTTGCAGTTTATGTCAGAGGTGATTGTAATCTTGAAACTTCACCTTTAATCTTGCAATTAGCCCTTTTGATGAGCAGTGTATAAGCACAGACTTAAATAAAACCTTAAATGAGCTTAGAAGTAAGTAAGGAAATCAATAAAAAATGATATTATCATACATTACATGCAATCATTATTATCATTGATCTTTTATGTATTATTTATAGCATAATCCTTTCACATACACATTTCTTAATCCTTCACAACTTTTAGATATAATTAATATCTCCATTATGGACAGAAAATAGAAGACAATAACAGTTATAGAATTATTAATATATTAATTCAATAAGCAAGAGTGACTGCTTTATGTGAGATACTGATATTTAGAGATATAATCATATAAAACTGTATATGATTTTAATAGTGCTATCATTCTCTTCCACTAGGAAAGAAAAATTGAACATGTATATGTCAAAATACCACATTAAAATGTCATACTTTGAAAAACATAAGTTATTATAATTAAATATTACAAATAGAACATGAGATTCACTTTAAATGACTAGTATTTTAATGTACCTTTCGCCTAAGTATACATCTAGTAGATAACTAGACATCCATGCTAACCTTAGTCTAAGGCATTTTCCTGGATACAGGATTTGGAGTGGTATTCCTAAAACCCTAGTCAAGCTAAAATGATTGGTTAATCTTATGCCTATTAGCCAATGATTTGTCTTTTCTTGTTCTAAGTCAATTCTCATATATGTGGACTTCATTTGGGTTCTTTTCTAGCAAATTTATAAAAGAAGAAGGGAAAAAAAAAGAAAGAGGAACCAGAAAGCAATAGCATCAAAGGTCACTTGTGGAGAAATCATTGGTAAGTTTCTTTATGAAACTAGGCTATATTTACAATGAGTCATAAACAAACTTCTTTGTAATGAAGGACTCTTCTAATTAGGAAAAAAAATTAAGTATGGTCAGAATGGGAAGGCAAGAACTCTTACTTTATGTCACTAATACAAGGTGTTTAAGGTGTGATATATTTTATCTTGAAATGACCTGTAGTTCTAAAACAAATAATTTTGCGTAATCAATGCATTGCTGAACATAAAGGAGAAAGAAGATGGAGAGGACTAGACTGTAACCATGTCTTCTGGACATGACAGGATGACTTTACTCACGAACTCATATCAGTGAGTTCCCTGCACAACACCTGCACAAGATTAAGCCATAGATTATGGAAAGGGAAGTGAGTCATAATTCCCACCCCTAGACGAGCAGCTGTTGACAGTTGATGGCTGCTGGGGAATGGTGAGTCAATTTCCTTCAAGGGTAAAAGTAGGTAGACCCTGGCAGGTAGACCATGCTTCAGAGGATGGTCCTATCCCTGTAATCATAACCAGTACAAACTGAGCTCTCAATTAATTTTTTTTTTAATTTTAAAGTGCATAATGTTGGAAGGAGGACAGTCAGGGTGATCTTGAGTTAGTAAGGAAAAGAGGTAAATCTTATTGAAATATATTGTATATATGAAGAAAATTCTCAAAAAAATAAAATAAATAAAAGTATGATATATGGTTTTAAAGCATCATCCAAGTTTCATTGTGTTCTGAAATGTATTAATGATTTTTTTAAGATCAATAAAATTGGAGGAAAAGTAATTCACTATGACATTATTTTTATATTCAGAGAGCCAGAGTCAGACATGACATATTAAGAATAGAAGTTGAAATTGGTAAGAACATAGACTGTATTCGCAAAAAGTACTAGTTTGGGAAATGAGGAGCATAGCAACTGATATTTCATAGTATATATAGTCTTTAGACTAGAGAATCCTCATACATGAAACACTGCCCTATTCATCTTAAGGATTTTCTAAATTTATATTGTTCACCTATCCACTGAGCTATAAAGAAACCAGCAAATTTATATGTAGTAGGCTTTAGAAGTCCAGGTAAACTCTGAGACCTATTATGTCTATTCAGCACTAAATGTGAATAGTGGTGAGGTTAGAGATCCCTGGGCTATAATAGAAAATTCTGATTGATTCAAACACTTTGAAACAGTGGATCCAGTTCTAATATCACATGATTGGAAGCACTCCCGATGATGTGGACTGGGGTTTTTGTCAACTGATGTGTCTATCTTATCAAGAGCAGGATAGCTATCCTCCACATTCCAAAATGCTGACAGAATTTTCTCTGATCTTTTCTCAGTGTATAAACATCCAAAGGAAGGAAACTCCATTTCTTCTTGAGTGATTTAAAATGGATATCATCTTCCCTTAGTTTCTGTACCTAGATTTAAACAACATGGCCACCTACCCACATGCCACTGACCCGTTAGTATATTATCACAATGGTGATTAATTCAGCTTTCATGAAGCATGAGGCTACTCAGTCAATGGCAGATTCCAGAGGGAAAGGGAGGAAGACAGGTACAACTGATGGAGAGCTAAATGACAGCATCTTCTAATAAGTCCAGCACAGCTAGGCTTTCTTTCAAAGTATGTGAAGGGACTACCTGGAGCCTTGTTGAAAATGCCAGATCCTGACTCCACAGGTATAGGATGTCTTTAATTCTATTTTTGCTCCACAGGTCATACTTTGAGTAAGTCATCATATGATATTTATTCCTTTCATATTATTTATTGTATAAAACTTGCCATCTTGCCCTGGTGAGACAGCTTAGTGGGGTAAATGCAATTATCACCAGGCCTAACAACCTGAGTTTTTTCCACATGACAGGAGGAGAGAACTGATTCCTATAAATAGTCCTCTTGCCTGCACAGGAGTTTTGTGATATCTATGTCCTATCCCCGAAGTGGAAATTCCTGGTTTCTTTGTAGACTCAGTTGTGTCATGTGATGTTTTTTTCTGGAAATTGTCTTATGAGAGGATGTTTTTGCTGAAGCAGACATGTGCCAAGATGTTTTGTTGAGAACAGACATGTGGTGTTTTTCTGGAAGCAGCCTGGAAAAAGAACATGTGATGTCTTGCTAGAGTAGATGCTTGAGAGAACACATGATGGTTGAAAGAGATATAAATATAACCCAAAAGATAATGGATGACACTGAATGGTATTTTGGCATACCTTCCATTCTTTGCTGATCATCCTTGGGCTTTGCTGACACTGGTCTTCTCTGATGATGCTGGATGGTATTGGTATGTCTTACCAATCTTTGATGACTCTGGATGGTATTGGTACACCTTACCAGTTTTGCTGGTCATCCTTGGGCTTTGCTGACACTGGTCTCTCTGACAATGATGGATGGTATTGGTATAACCTACCAATTTTGCTGGCCATTGTTTGTCATGGTTTCATAGAGAAAAAATGCATCAAAAAATGGTAATATTCCAGCAGCTTCTTGCTACTTCCTTGGACTCTGATTGGTAGAACCTTGCAGTTTCTGCTGGACTAACCTGCCATTGCTGATTTGTGAATGGTGTTTGTGAATGGATTGAGATATACCACTGCTGATTCATGGAACTGAACTGCTGATATCCTGATACTGCAGATTAGATTTGTTCCAAAGAACTATTTCTAAACAGGTCCACATCCTCCTTTGCTTCATTAACTTTTCCTTTCTGCTACTACTGGTGGGTAGTGGGATAGAAGGGAGGTTAAAGCATTTGTGAACCCCTATTAAAAGTAGATTTTGAAAAATCTAAGCCTACATATCCCCCAATGAATGTTAATTAAAAGTGCTTTTAAATTTGTCATTTAAAAAATGTGAACTGAAGCATTTCTTTCTCACATGAGTCACTATTATTGTGACATTTCAATACATACATTTATTGTATATTCATCACACCTATTCTCTTCTATGATCTTTCTACCTTCTGTTATCTTATTCCTCCTCATAGCCATGGCCCCGGTTGCTAGTAGTCCCTCTCTACTTTCACTCCATCTTGTTTTGTTGCTGTTTGTATATATGACATGGGTGTTTTAGAGTCTACCTTGGTTGCCTTAAAATGATAATCTATAGTTCCATCCATTTTCCATCAAATAAAACTTCAGTCTTGTTTACTGCTGAGTAAAATTCTATTGTATATATGGACCACATTATCATTATGGATTCAACTATTGATGAAGATATAGTGATTCCACACTTGGCTACTGTGAATAGTGTCACAATAAAAAATGGATTTGCAGTGTACCTCTTGGATGGTGACTTTGATTCCATTAACTATCTACTTAGATGAGGTTAATATAAGAGCTCTAATTGTAGATCTTTCTTTCCTTTTTATAAGAAACATCCATAATGACCCCCACAGTGACTATATCATTTTACATTTGCACCTATGTATATGAGCTATTTTTCTTCTGCATTCTTACCAAAATTTGTATTTTCATGGTAGCCATTCTGACAGTAACATTGAATCCCAAGGCAGTATTGACTTACATTTCCCTAGTAGTTTAAGATATCAAGCATTTCTAATCTACTTATTGGCCATTTGTACTTCTTATGAGAAGTAGCATGACCTCTGTTGAGTGAAACAAGCCCTTCTACCCTGGCCATATGTTATTAGGATTTTGTGCATGGATAGAAACAGTATAGATAGATAGATAGATAGATAGATAGATAGATAGATAGATAGTTATATAGAGATGTATAGAGATATACAGATATAGAGATATAGCGATATAGCAATAGAGAGATAGAGATAGAGATAGAGATAGAGATAGAGATAGAGATAGAGATAGAGATAGAGATAGAGATAGAGATAGAGATATATATCAGTTTTGTAGCATCTCTATATTGATTGTCCTGTGACTTGACAAAGAGAAAGCTTATAAGTTTGTCTACTTGGAAATTCAAGCTATATATTTTGGACCAAGAATCAATTGTTATTTCTTTTTTTTTTTTTTTTCTACTTTTCTCTGATTCTCATTTTTTGCTTCTTTCCTCCTTTTTTGAGACAGGGTCTCACTATTAAGTTGGCTATGGTGGAATTCTCGGTGTAGACCACATGAACTTCAAACTCAGGTAGATCCTCATATCTCTGTCCCCTGAATGCTGGGTTAACAGAATCTGCCATACACAGATTCTTACTTTATTTTCATTTACAAAATAATGGATTCTGTTATGAAATTTTCACACATGTGTATCATTATAACCTTGCTTATTCAACTCCTGTGGTCATTTTCCCTCCTTCCTTGCCAACTCAAAGATGTCCAGATTAGTCTAATAAAGAAGTATAAATGATTCGGTAGAAAAAACACTTTGCCTTTTTAAAAATACTTTAAAAATACTTTCTGGGATATTAACTCTTATTACTTTTCCTACAACTAAAAAAGCAGCATAGAGTTGTAGAATTGTAGTGGTTAAAAGCCTGGCCTTTTGGAATTAAACCAACAAGTTGAGTCCTTTTATTCACTATGGGACCTTAGACAAGACAATTAATCTTTCTAAGCCTCAATTTCATCATGTGTAAAGTGAGGATTAAATGAAGTGCTGGATGTAAAATGCTTACAGAGTGCCTAGAGCATAATAAAACAGTGATTATACTCAACACTGGCTATTGTTTTCATTGTTATATTATGATTCCTCCTACTGTCATTACTACTACTAATAACACTCTTGAAAGACAACAAGGGTCTGATAAAATGAACTGAGGACAGTAAATTTTCTGGAGACAGAGTAGAAGATGGAAAAGCAGATGGGAAACAGAAGCTTATGCCTATTTGGGCTATTGAACTAAAAGGTTCTTGGCTACAGAGAAGGCCATTGGGCATATTAAGGTAGGAAAAAATTACAGAGGGCAACACATACTGAGAATCAGGACAACAGGGACCTATTCATTCTGTCTATCTCACAACTTGGTCTATGTGTACACTTATTGAAAATCTTTTGCACACTTATTTCTATAGTTTTCTCTTCCTATAAAATTGGCAAATGTTTTGGAGTTGATGGTGAAGATAATATGGGACATTTAAATATCCCTAAGTGGAGCATATAATAACCATACTTATATAAATAGTATAGTGGTTAAAAATAGTCTGAAGAAGCACAGAATACGCTTTCCAGTTAAGGAAAAACCACTCGTAATCTACTTAAATGAAAATCAATTTTAGTGGCTTCTTTATTACACTTTTTATGGTTAGCAAAGACCCATTCTTTTCACACTCTAGAGTGAATAGTACTCTGCTCTACGCCAGTGATAAATTTTCCTTTAGGAGAAACGTAAAGGTTTTAACTTTTAAAAATAATCATTATTCGAATAGGCTCTTTATCTGGTATTCAAGCTGTTTAATTTGTAAGGCCATATCTGTGATTCACAAAACTTCAAGTGACACTAATCGGGCTCAGCTATTTTCATTATTAATGTACACCAATGTTAATCTAGTGTGACTTGACTCTTTTGCAATAGTTTTTCTCCTCCCTAAAGCAAGATTTAAGATTAGCAATAAAATATAACATTTCTGTATTATCTTCTTATGTTACTGATGTTACATTCATTGAAGAGTAACCAGCTTCAATAAGTAGGTCTCTATTTAAAAACACGCATTTAGCTTCGATTGTTTCCCAGGAACTGTTCTAATCCTAATATCACATGTAGAGCAGCAATAAAGGTGAAATTTGACATAGGAGGAAAACAAAGCAAGGAAACAAAATAAGACAGCATAGCTCACAGCCTGCTCTATGCTTTGCTCTTTCTTGCTTTGTTACCATTATAAATTAATGTGGCCCTTATAAACTGAACTGTTGGGATCATGTGACACAAGCTGGGCTTAAGTTGGCCTTGCATCATCTATGAAAAAAAAAGGCTTTGTTAAGTAAATTAATGTTATAAACAGAAATACTGGGAGAATATTCAAACTAGTTAATAGACTGAACTGTGCTTTCAAATACTTTAATTCCATCCCATTATTATAGTGATTACAATTACAAATGAATGTTATCGTTCATTAAAGCAGGCCCAGCATGAGGCTTACTCATCACTAAGGGCCCAGCACCCTTTTCTACTTTTAGATTCATCAGAAATTCAGCTTGGATGGGCTTTGCAGCCCCATAGGAAGAACAACAATATCAACCAACCAGACACCCCCCAGCGCTCCCAGGAACTAAACCACCAACCAAGGACTACACATAAAGGGACCCATGGCTCCAGCGACATATGTAGGAGAGGATGGCCTTATCTGGCATGAATTGGAGAGGAGGCCCTTGGTCCCGTGTAGGCTCAATGCCCCAGTATAGGGGGGATGCCAGGGCAGTGAAACTGGAGTGGGTTGGTGGGTGGGTGAAATAGCACTCTCATAAAAGCAGGGGGAGGTGGATGGAAATAAACAAAATAACCAATACAAAAAAGTTCAGCTTAGTCTTGCTCACAATTACTAGACACGAATAGTGATTGACTATTTCAAGTGATACAATGATTTATACTGTATTATTTCCTGGAAGAATTTTATTATATTAGCATGTAATGACTTCCTTTGAAAGATTCTGACATTTCCAGTAGATTATAAAGTCATTTGTGTAGTGTATTTCACACACATGTAGTTTAAATGTGCCTCAACAATACATCACTCTAATCAAACCATGCAGCATCATAAACCACATAAATAGAGGTGCCTTCATTTCTCCCAGAGTTAGGAAGTTAATAGAGAATCAAGAACACCAAAAACAAACTAGAGTTGGAATCTCATGGACATAAGCTTCCATATTGTAGTAGTATTCTGCCAATGCCACAAGACACCATGTCATTAGGAGTGAGGTTATATGCAAGAAAAGGTCCAGTAGAGAAACTGGACTTGCCATGAGATCTAAAGTTAGAGCACTCCCAGAACATCCAAGACACTATCTCCAGTACAGGTAGTGATTATGAAGAAACACTTTCCTGTGGACAGGTCTACATCAATTCATTATACCAGAAATTTAGTATGAGTTTCTAAATAATTTTCACTGCGTTCATGGACAAAGGATTTTCATGATTCCCTGCTTAGACAAAGGAGTCCTATGAGCTACCCAGGTTTGGAAAAGTATTCTATTTCCTAGAATGTTGCATAGTTGAGGTCAGAACAAAAGCCACCCACAAGCTGCCTTTCTTGATAGATAGTGGTGGTTGAGTCACTGTAGAGGCTGCAGTTCATGGAAGCTATAGCAGCAGCAGCAGCAGCAGCAGTAGCAGCAGTTATCTACTTACTGTGTGGTTAGTCTGATGCCCTTTCTACTGAATCATTACAATGCAAAAAGGCAAATATACTATTATTTTTCTGATTTTATGGACAAGGACACTGAAAAAAAAGGAGGAAGAAGAAGAAGAAGAAGAAGAAGAAGAAGAAGAAGAAGAAGAAGAAGAAGAAGAAGAAGAAGAAGAAGAAGAAGAAGAAGGTAGATGACTTCCCAAGCTCATATCAGTAGTGTGCTTGGAACTGGGATTCAAACCAACACTGGACACTATCAAATTTATGCCCCAGAGAGAAAAATCCTCCTTGCCTTTTCACATAGTAGTTATACAGACTGCCTTTCCTCACCTATTTATCTGTTAGTTAAAAGTCTGTGCAGACAAAGTGTGATCAAGAAGGGTCAATTTACTTCAATTGGTTTACTGGCCAGTAACAATGTCAAAGGTTTCTCCTAATAACAGGTTCTTACTGGACTGTGTTTCCAAGGTATTTTTGAGGTTATTGTGAATAGGACTGTTGCCCTGGCTTCTTTATCTATCCATTTGTTTTTGGGATATAGGAAGGGTACTGGTTTAATGATGATAATTTTGTAACCTGTCATTTTGCTGAAAGCATTTATCCAATAACAGAGTTTCCTAGTCCAGTGTTTGTCATTTGTCATATATAGAACCAACTTATCTGAAAAAGGACTAATTTATCTTCCTCCATTTTTATTTGTATTCCTTTTATTTTTTTTCCCATATAAACTTCTCTAACTTGGACTGCAAGCACTGAACTAAATAGGACTGGTAAAAGTAGATATCCATGTGGAAATGCTATAGGTTATCCCCAGCTGAAAATGCTGGTAGCTATCATTTTTCTTATACATAGCCTTTATTACATTGGGATGCATTCCATCCATCTCTAGTGTTTTAGTTAGGGTTGTATTGTTGTGAAAAGACACAATAACCAAAGAAACTTTTATAAGATCAAACATTTAATTGGGGCAGAGAAATTACAGTTTCAGAGGTTTATTCCATTATTGCCATGGCAGGAAACATGGCACCATCCAGGCAGACATGATGCTGGAGAAGGAGCTGAGAGTACATCTTGATCTGAAGGCAGCTAAGAAGAGTGTCTCTACTCCACACTGGGTAGAACTTGAGCATAGGACGTCAAAGCTCACCCTCATGGTGACACACTTCCTCCAACAAGGCCAAACCTATCTTAAAAAGGACACATCTACTAATAGTGTTACTCTCTGTGGGCCAAGCTTTCAAACACATGAGTCTATGGGGGCCAAGCCTATTCAAACCACTACTTTTCATATCTGCAGAATTTTATTATGAATGGATGTTGGGATTTTGTCAAAGGTCTTTGCAGCATCAATTGAAATGATCGCCTATTTTTCCTTTTCCTTCAGATCCTGTGTATGGTGAATTACATTTATCAGTTTTCATACATTGAAACATTCCTGCATCCATGGAATGATACTCAGTTGATAATGATGAATAATATTTTTGATCTTTTCTTTTCTTTCTTTCTTTCTTTCTTTCTTTCTTTCTTTCTTTTTTTTTTCTTTCTTTTTTTTTGGTTTTTCGAGACAGGGTTTCTCTGTATGAGCCTTGGCTGTCCTGGAACTCACTCTGTAGACCAGGCTGACCTCGAACTCAGAAATCCGCCTGCCTCTGCCTCTGCCTCCTGAGTGCTGGGATTAAAGGTGTGCGCCACCACGCCCGGCTGATCTTTTCTTGAATATACTTTGTAAGTATTTTATTGGGATATTTTGAGTTTATGTTCAGTGGAAGATAGGTTTACAATTTTCATTTATCATGTTTTCATATGATTTAGGTATCAGTGTTGTGTTGTTATCATGAATAAAATTTGAATGCATTGTTTCCTTTTCTATTTTATGGAACAATTTAATAAGTGAATTTTAATTTTTTAAATGTATAGAAAATTTCTAGAATTAGAAATATTTAGAATATAGTTTTTTAGATTTATTTTTATTTATGTGTATATCTGTATGTGTTTGTGAGTATATTCAACTGTGTGTGGATGCCCACAGAGGTGGGAGAGGGCATTGAATACCCTGAAGATGTTATAGCTGGTTGTGACCAATATGAGGGCTGGGAACTGATTCAGGCACTCTGAAGATCAAGTGTTTATAAATGGTGAATCATTTTTGCAGCCCAAGATCTAAGACTTCTAGCCTAATTATAAAAGCCCAAAGGGAAGGGCACACGTTCTTCTGGATAGAGTATATTCACCCAAGTGTGCTGGTCCTTTGAATTATCCACAGTGTATGGCACACGACAAATATCTGCTTCTAAACAAAGCATTAATTACAAAGGGGATTTGTTTGGGGTAGTGGTGGATGAGTGACTTTTTGATGTTGCTATTTTATACCAAGTTAATAAAGAATATCAGTGAAGACCTATCCTGAGGTAGGCAGAATAGACTCTTTACCCTAGCTTTACATATGTCACCATGTTTCCATGCCAAATTTTGAACAACTTTTAAAATATCAGGCAATAGAAAAGAATGCCATAAAGCCATTGGGTGCTCAGCAAAATAATCTATACTGAGCCCTTCCTACCCAGTGCTGGCCTGAAAGGCTGGGCTGGCTTTACTGTCTTGTTTTAAACCTTAGAGACAACGTCTTGAATTATTCAATGGTTCCTCATCAAAAAGTCAGATGAAGTAAAGCAAGGAACAGAAAATCAATCCTAATAAGAATAATAGCATTTAACTTTTAGATTAAGGAGAAAAGCTGATAATGAAAAGACTCTGACAATTCAGACAATTCCTTTTAGAAGAAAAACAAAATACCTCAAATTCTTCAAATTTTCCTGAATTCATTTAATGTTTTTATTTTGCTTTGATCTGATAGAAAAGTACTCTAGCTCTATTATAAAAATGAAATAATACAGAAATGTAATGGATAATGGGTCATGTAAAATTATCAGACCCCATTCTGTATAACATGGTACTCTCATATATTTGTATAAACTATAATAAATACATTTTTGACAGGATCAGACTAAGACTTTTCCTGTAGCTTGCCTCTTTTATTTACCAATACAGCATGAATAATTTTCTATGTCAGCAATAGGAATCAATAATTTCAGACAGAATCTGCATAACGAAATTAAATGAAGGTTTGCAGAATATAGAGAAATTTAACTGTATCAACTTGGATTTGTTTAAATATTCAAATGTTCATAATTAATAAGCAGGTATCTGATTGTCTAAACATGCCTTAGTACATTTTTGGTCCCTCTGTTTGTGTCTCAATGCCTTCTCTGTCTTCAGATGATAATATAGTTCTTTAAAAGATCAGGGTGATTAAAGAAAGCCCCATTCCACTTTCTGACGAAGGCTCTCAATCTTATCCTTCTTGGGAGACTTTCCTTAGAAAGAAGTTCTTATCATCTTGTGTCACCTTGGGAAACAAGTGGAACAAAAGCACAAAGGCCAAAGTCTAAAGGCCAAATTGAGGTCTTCTGCAAACCTTTTCTTAATTCTACTTTGAAAAAAATTTAAAAGACACAGATATATGTGGTAAAAACAGATATAATTTCAAAACCCTCAAACAAACACATTTAGGATGCATGGGAGCAATTAACTCTTGCATCCAATCAACCAATTTACATGGTTTGTTGCATCTCCACTTCTCAATGCTTTACAGGAAAATAGAATACACTACTTCTTTAGAACACTGATATAATTGAATGTCAACCTGATACTACTTCTAGTGCCATCTATCAGTGAGCATAATGCTACCTGACAACACTTAATGAGACTTGACAGATTCATTTCTGCTAGGTAAGAGAAGGCAGCTGTCCACCACAGAGCACTGACTTCTTTCTAATCAATGCTCACTTACAGATCCCAGGAGGTAGGGAGGAACAAATTAATACTGAGAAGAAGCAGAAGCTGATAACTTCCTGCCACAGTGATTCTCAACAGAACTGCAGAATGTGGATGCCAGAAGAGATACCTTTGAAAGATCATATAGGGCAAACCCATCCATTTGACAGACAGAGAAACTGAGGCTCTTAAAGTGATAATAGAGCTATAAAGTCTCAGGGCTAAGACTAAATTAGTAAAATTATTCTCTGGTTTAATGTGACTAAGAAAGCCTCTGAAAGGCCAGCTTTGTAGTATGGGTTCACACATAGAAAACTGAATCTGTTGACTGATTTCTGTTATTCCGGTTAATAGATTTGGAAGTAACTGATACTATAATTGATATCCATGGAATTTATTTAAAAGAGTTAAAAAGTTCAGCATTGGTATAACTACTCTGGAAATAAGTCTGGAGGTTCCTCAGAAAATTGGACACAGTACTACCTGAGGACCTAGTTATAATGACTCCTGGGCATACACCCAAAAGATGGTCCAACATATAACAAGGACACATGCTCCACTATGTTCATAGCAGCCTTATTTATAATCGCCAGAAGCTGGAAAGAACCCAGATGTCCCTCAACAGAGGAATGGATACAGAAAATCTGGTACATTTACACAACAGAATACTAGTCAGAGATTAAAAACAATGACTTTATGAAATTCACAGGTAAATGGATGGAAATAGAAAGTATCATCCTGAGTGAGGTAACCCAGTCACAAAAGAACACACAAGGTATGCACTTACTGATAAGTGGATATTAGCCCCAAAACTTGGAATACCCATGATACAACTTATGGACCACATGAAACCCAAGAAGAAGAAAGATCAAAGTGTGGATGCTTCAGTCCTTCTTAGAAGGGGGAACAAAATAATTCAGTAGAGGAAGTACGAAGATAAAGTGTGGAGGAGAGGCTGACGGAAAGGCCATCCAGAGACTCTCTGATGTGGAGATCCATTTCATATACAAACACCAAACCCAGACACTATTTTGGATGTCAAGAAGTGCTTGCTGATAAGAGCCTGATATAGCTGTCTCCCGAGAGGTTCTGCAAGAGCCTGACAAATACAGAAGCAGGTGCTTGCAGCCAGCCAATCATTGGACTGAGCACAGAGACCCCAATGGAGGAGTTAGGGAAAGGACTGAAGTGGTTGAATGGGTTTGCAACTCCATAGGAAGAACAATATCAACCAACCAGACTTCCCAGAGCTCCTAGGGACGAAACCACCAACCAAAGAGTACACATGGAGGGTCCCATGGCTCCAGCCGCATATGTAGCAGAGGATGGTCTTGTCAGTCATCAATGGGAGGAGAGGCCCTTGGTTCTGTGAAGGCTTGATGCCCCAGTGTAGGGGAATGCCAGGACAGGGATGCAGGACTGGGTGGATGGATGGGGTAGCACCCTCATAGAAACAGGGAGAGGGAGAATGGGATAGAGGGTATCCTACGTAGAAACTGGGAAAGAGGATAACATTTGAAATGTAAATAAGTAAAGTATTATAAAGAAAAAAGTGAGGAAGGGGTAAACGGAAAAGGACAAGCATGGGATAGTATATCAGACCTGACATAAACATGGTCCTTTGTGATACAAATTCTTTTGAACAAAACGACAATTCTTTTCTTGAGAAAAAAAATCAGCATTTTCTTGACTTGTAAAAGGAAGAAAGAAATAACAAGTGAGAGAGAGAGAGAGAGAGAGAGAAAGAGAGAGAGAGAAGAGAAGAGAAGAGAAGAGAAGAGAAGAGAAGAGAAGAGAAGAGAAGAGAAGAGAAGAGAAGAGAAGAAGGAGTATTTAAAGACAGGAATAAATATTTGCATATTATGTTTGTTTGTTGTTCTATTCTTTCCTAGCTTTAATAGAGAGCCAAATCTTCAACTATTCAACTCATTTGGGGACACTTTGAGAATAATAGTGATCCATTTGTTTTTTATTAGTTATTTAAAAAGATCAAGGTACTTTCTCTCACTTTAGGTTAATGCAACAGTTCACCGCCATGTGAACCTATTTCTCCATGTTTACATTAAGAATAGTCAGGGTAATATCTATGATTTCAGTATTGTGAGGCTAGGGCAGAATGACCAGAGGTCCGCCAGTATTAACTAATAAGGTTTGCCATGACCCCTCCCCCCTTAAAAAATCTTAAGAAATAGACAATGTCTTTCTTTTTTAAATGATTTCGTTATTTTACACTGTATGTATGAGTGTTTTGCCTACATCTAAGCATGGATATCACATGTGTGCCTGTGAACTCCAAAAGAAGCATAGAACCCCCTGGAACTGTTGTGATAATTATTAGCTCAACTCAGGTGTTGAAAACCAAACCTAGATCCTCTGCAAGAGCAGCAAGTACTGTTAAGATCTATGTCATATCTACAGTCCCTAGTCAATATATTTCTATGAGATATTTTGCGTGCTTTTATTTAACCATAGAAAAATAATTGATCTGGAAAAAGCTATGCATCCCTTTCCTTTGGTGATATAGTTACTATTACATAGGGATGTTATGATGATTAAATGAATATTACAAAGCACTTGGAATAGTTCCTGGCAAATAGTTCTATGTAAATCTGCTACACAAAAGTAACGTAGAGGGGATGCAACTTCAGACTGTACCTCGTCAAGGGGATACTCCATCTCTTCTATATATCAGAGGGCCCTACAGGATATTTTAAAATGCAGATTCTCCAGTGGTCTTTAATATTTATCTCATTCCAACACCCTGACTGGTCTGATAAGGAGATGTAACTTCAGTATATGGGTCTATATCTCTATGTAATTTGCCCGCATTTGGAAGTTTCCTAGACATGCCTCATTAAGAATAAGTGCTCTATACTAGTGATAATACAAGACATTTTTTTAACAGTCTGTGGGTCTTTGAAATCTGAACTTACAAAAAGTATCCTGTTTTTCCATTCACGCAGGCCATTTCCTGGGCAAAATTCTCAAAGCATCCTTCGAATACCACTTCTAGACTACATTTAAAGAGATGGCACATTAACTTGGTATCATTACCATGTAGATTTTTTTTAAAGAAGGGAGCAATCCAACATATCATTTGGAACTACAATGAGCCCTCTGCCTTAGCTTGAAAAGAAAGATCACTGTGTTTAACAGTGAATATTCCTGGTGCTAACTTTAACAGTCTCTGCTATGTTGCTTTCTATGAACAAAAGCAAATGTAATACAAGTTAAAATGGAACATGCAGGAGAAAGAGATGGATATAAGAATAAAGGAATGGCTACCCAACACAATTATTAATTATGATAACATATATTTAACTGGGAATCTGAACACTATTCTCACAAGCCATTTTAATATTTGTTAAATTTATGTAGGCCCTTGCTGAGCTTCACAATTCTGAGACACCAATCAAAAATATGTTTTCATTGAGCTGGTTGGTAAGGACAGTTTTGTAACTGAAAAAAATCTAGTTTTCTATCCCTCACAGCTGTCAGATTTGTCAGTCAAACTGTCAACAACTATAGCTAAGATTCATTTACATTTAGTTGTTACTACTAGTTGTTATGTAAGAACATAGAAGAGTTTATTCAGGACACAAAGCATACTTGGGGTTGTAAAGAAATTAAAACTAATAGGCAATAATGTTGGATATGAGGGTAGGAGAAAGACTAGCTCGTAAAACTGATTAAGACGTGCTCTGGGACAAGACAAAATGCAATTGTCTCGCTGACAACTTTGGGGAAAGCAATGAAGAAGAAATTGAATTCCAAGAGTGAGGATAGAAAAGGAAGGGCTTGCATTGATGTTGTAAAACAATTGAAAGCCTTTTGGGATTCAGTGCCAATGTGACAGCACCCCCTCCAGTTCAGTTCATTCACAGAGAGTCCCTTGGCTGCATTTCTCACCTCTCCTAGCACCAGGGACTTTAGTGTTCTGCTATCCTCCCATTTAGCTTTGCTAAACCCAAGACTAATCTGCAAATGACCTCAAATATCTGCTTAGATTTGGGAAAGGCAGACAGCGGGGGGGGGGGGGGGGGGGGGGGGGGGGGGGGGGGGGGGGGGGGGGGGGGGACAGGGTAGAGGAAGAGAAAGTGGGTTGGAGTACTTATACAGAAGTAGTCCACCCCTCCCCCCAGCAGCTAGATTTCTAAATTTGATTGTAGATCTTAGCAGAAGCCCTGCCTAAAATAATGTCATCTTGTAAATATCAAATTACTTTTTTTTTTTAAAAGCGCAGTTAGAAAGCTGATCCTTTAAACATCAATAAGATTGCAATAGGAAGCCAGGATAAGGTGGCACATGCCTTTCATCCCAGCACTTGGGAATCAGAGACAGGTGGATCTCTGGGCTTGATGCCAGCTTTGTGAGTTCCAGGACAGTCATGGCTACAGAGAAAACCTGTCTCCAAACCAAAAAAAAAAAAAAAATGCAAACAAAAAGAACAAAGAACAAAAGAACGAGAGAAAGAAAGAGAGAGAGGAAGGAAGGAAGGAAGAAAGAAAGAAAGAAAGAAAGAAAGAAAGAAAGAAAGAAAGAAAGAGGAAAAGAGAAAGGTAAAGGAAAGGAAAAGAGAATATAACTGGAAATCAGCATCTATGTGAACTGAGAGCTGCTACAGATTGAGCAGTGAGAAGATGCATTTTGAAATTTTCAGTGTAGTTTGCACACATCCATACCGACTTTTCTCCATGATTTTCAGTAGGTAACCATCTTAAGAACTTATGCCCACATTTTGCATTTTGTCCCGACACCCTTTTCTTCGGCATCTTGTTCACATCTTATCCTGGCCGAGTGCAGAATAAGAAACTAGTGCTGGTTTAGACAAGATAGCAATAAGAGACATTTATCTGACTCTAATAGAGGTAAATAAATATAAACTATCTTATAAGAATGAAATCAGCTCTCAACTCACCCAAAGGACATTTTTGTAATTGGGAGTATTTAATAAAACGTATCAGAGAACCTTTACTTTATGTAAAAATAGAAGCCAAAGAAAATTTTTTTGTATGTGTCATAAAACCCTCAGTTAACATTTCATAGTCTTCTGGGACTAGATATTCCGATACGAGTAAATTTTGGGTTTGCTCCATTTTTTTCGATCAAGTGTAATTATGATATTCAAGTGGCTTTTTTACTTGATAGCTTTGTGCCCAGAAAACTATATAACATAAAATAGACAGTCTATTAAATTATTATAAAATGAGTTCTTTTTTACAGCAGCAGCAGTATACAGAACCTGCAGCTTTTAGATGCTCAATCACTTTCCTTCCCTTTGAGACTAAGGCAACTGGCTGATAGGGGAGTGGCACAGACACTTCACAGGTGTGTGGCAGCTATTTAGAGCAGGTAGATTCAACATGTTTTGCAGAGAAGACAAAACTTCACTATCCAACATTTTCTCTGAAATAACTGGAGAGTTTCTAAACATTTGGTTGCAGTGGTCTGTGGAATAACAAAGGTAAACAAGGCTGTAATACTTTGATATAAAAACCAAAGTTGAAACTATGACATCCAAATAGATTTGCATGAAAATGTGCTAGAAAATGAACCTGACTTGTGTCTATGTGTAAATATGATCAATGTACATGTGTGAAAATGTCATAATGAATGTCACTACTTTTTACAACAAATATATACTAATTTTTAAAATGATTTTAAAAAGTAGTTAACTTGCACATTGTTGACATAATAAAGGGTCCACAACCATTGCTTAACATGAAGGAATTGATCAATGTTGTAGCTGCTGTTGAAATGAGACTTATGCTTCTCTTAATGTTGAATCAAACAAATTCTTCCAACAACAAACATACTTTTGGCACTTCAGTTTTTGTTTTTGTATATATATAGTATTATTAGATCATAGCCATACTTTCTTGAAGTGGAAAGTTCCACTTTCTTTGGAAAGTAGGTTATGTCAAATGATGTTTTGCTGGGGCACACCAGTGAAAGGATATCTTGTTAAAGCAGACAAGTGAAAGATGTTTTCCTGAAGCAGACATAGGTGAACAGATGTTTTGCTGGAGCAGACACAGGTGAAAAGATGTTTGATATAGCAAATATGTGAAAGGACATGTAATGAAGGAGTATTAATATGACTCCACAGACAGTGAGAGACAAACATTGAGCATTGCTTTGCTCTGCTTCCTTATTCTCCTAATGATATGCATGTATTGGTACACTTTACATAGCATTGTTGAGCTCTTCTAGTGCTTACACCTAAGAGAAACTCACTAAAGAACTTCTCATAAAGTTCCTGTAGCAGCTTACTGCTTCCATAGCCTCTCCTTGGCAAGCCATGAAGTTTCTTCAGGATTGAACTACAGCTGCTGGTTCATGTAAGGTGTCTGCCTGCAGAGAGGACAGCTCTGCAGCTGCTGAGTTGTATTTGGTGTTTGCTACTGGAATGAACTGTTGCTAAAGAAGACCAAGCTCACCCCCAAAGAACTATTACTAAACAAGTCCACTTCCTCCATACCCTAATAATTTTTCTCTTCCACAGCCTCTGGTAGGTAGTGGGAAAGAGAAGAGGTTGAACATGAACATTTATTAAAAGTAGGTTGCAAGGAGTTTATGCCTATACATTCTTGTGTATATATTTTTCTATTTATCTTACATTGAAAATATATTTCTTACAATTTATCTAATTACAACTTCTCCTTCCCCAATTTATTCCACATTCTCCAAAATGGAACCTCTGTTCATCCACCCATCTCTCTCTCTCTCTCTCTCTCTCTCTCTCTCTCTCTCTCTCTCTCTCTGTGTGTGTGTGTGTGTGTGTGTGTGTGTGTGTGTCAGTTTCTGCATCTCTGTCTCTCTCTTCCCTCTCTGTTTCTGTCTCTCTCTCTCTCTCATTAAAAAAACCTGGGATCTAAAAATAATATGAAAAAACAAAAACAAACAGATTGAAATAGAACAAAGCAAACAGAAGCAAGAGCCAAAGAAAAAGCATAAGAATACATACATATACCATACATATACACATACCCCATCCATAATTAATTACCCAACACAGAAGTCCCTTAAAAACAAAAATAAACAAAAAACATAATAAATATGCAAAACAACAATAAGTTTTTTTTTTTAAGTGCCCAAAGAACCTCCAAAATTACCACTGAGTTCATTTTGAGTTTGTCATCTGCTGCTGGGCTTGAGGTCTTCCCTTAAAGAGTGGTTTGAGAGAGAATGTGTTAGAGAAAAGTAATTGTACATTTGCTAGAAATTATCAGTTGAAGATGGCTTCTGGGTTAGAGATAGGGCCTTATGATTTCTCAATGCTGTCAATCCATCTGGCCCAGACCCAAGCAGGCACTGTGCAAGTCTCTGTGAGTTTACATGTATATGGGTCTTGCTGTTTTTAGAAGACCTATTTCCTTGGTATTCATCCTCTCTGGCTCTTACTGTTTTTCTGACTCTTGTTCCACAGGGTACTCTGAGCCCCAAGAGGAGGAATTTTGATGAAGACAAACCATTTAGGGCTGATTTTTCCTAGGCTTCTCATCCTCTGCACACTGTCCAACTGTGGGTCACTGTATTAATTCCCACAGGAGAATGCTTTTTTCTAATGGCTAAGAAATATAGTGATTTATGACTATAGGACAATGTCTTAAGGATCCATTTTATTGGTGTGTTCCTTTAGCAGAACAGTAGTATTTGGTTTTACACTAGGCTACCAGTGAATTATTTAGGGTGGGTTCTATCTCATGGAGTACGCCTTAAATACAATCAGATATTTCCATAAGCTTTGTGCCACTATTGTACTAACAGATTTTGCAGGCAGGTCACAAATGTAGATCACAGTGTTTGTGGATACATTGGTAATTGACTTTCTCATTTGGTAACATAGAGAGTACCTGCCAGTACCATGAACACTAGTCAGTAGAAGTGAAGGCTCTAGGTAGGCACCACCTCAACTTCTCCATGTTCATGTTCAAAGAGTTGTGTAGGTTTTGTCTTCAGCAATAGGACCAGTACATGGTAAACAATCAATAGACTTAGCAATAGGTTGGGTTGTTTGGAGGTTCCTGTGGGACCCCCTTGGCCAGGTATTCAATTAGATATAACCCATTACCAGAACTGCAGGCTTCATTTGCTGACAGATGGTCAATTAAGACTGTCAACCCTGCTATTTGATTTAGAGCTACATATATGTATATAATTTTGGGAAGCTTCTAGTGTATTCGGTTTCAATACTACCCATCAAATGGCCCTTATATCCTATCCCTCACCCCCTCTTCCTTTCACCTTCCCGTTAGATCCTTTTATTCCAGTTCCTCATTCCATCCATTCATTACTATATATTCGACTTCCTACAGAGAATCTACACCACCCTTTATCCCTTACTCTACACCTACTGATATAGCATGTCAGGTTTTGGCCAGAAGAATAGATCAGGTCATTATGAGAGAGAACCAGGAAGAGAGAGAGGAAGAGAAGAGAGAGGAAACAAAAGAAGACCAAGAGAGACCCAAGAACCAAGAGCAAGCCAATATAGCACTTGACCAAGATGGCTAGTTATAGTACATCACAAAAGATGTCCCTTTGCATATATACATGGCTTTTAAAAAAAGGTTTGTGAACAATTTGCAAACAGTTTACTACTAGTTGTAAGTCTCCTACTAAGAGACAAAATTCCCTCAATCATCCTCTTGCACTTTTAAGATTTGAAGGAATTATACTGAAAACTGGCTATACAGTTACCCTTATTAAAATATTTGACATTGATCAATAAAACCAATAAGACTTGGATGCTGCTTTACTGGTTCTGACTTATGTTTCTAGTTAAGAGAAAAATAATTTACTTAATGTGTCAACTTTTTATTATTATATGCACATGTTCAGTTTGTCAATTTCATCATCTGAATTAACTCTGAATAAAAACATGAGCATGGCTGCTCCTAGTTATTGCTGAGGAGAAGGGTTTTATCATAAATGTGAGAGGAAAAAAAGGCAGAGGATCTGAAAGAGTCCAGACTGAATGTGGACTGTAGAATAGACCAGGCCATTAGGAGAGAGAGACAGGGAGAGAGAAAAAGGAAGAAAAGAGAGATGGAGGGCTAGAGAGATGGCTCAGCCCTTAAGAGCACTGACTGCTCTTCCAGAGGTTCTGAGTTCAGTTCCCAGCAATCACATGGTGGCTCACAACCATCTGTAATGGGGATCTGATGCCCTCTTCTGGTGTGTCTGAAGGCAGCAACAATGTACCCACATACATGAAATAAATGAATAAAAAATCTAAAAAATTTTTTTTAAATGTTTAAGACAAAAAAGAAAAGAGAGGAGGAGACAAAAGAAGGTGGAGAAAGCAATGACACCATGTAGCCAAAGTAGCTAAGTTATATAAAAAATCCAAAGCTAGAGGAAGGGAAGCCCAAACCCTGGACTTGTGAAGTTTAGCATCATGAGAAGTGCTGGAAGTAGCCACAGATACTGAGTGAGACTTGTGCCAGGTTACTTTGGAAGCTGACAGACTCTAAACTGTACTTCTTTATTTTTTCTGGAGAAAAATAAATAATAAAAAAATGGGTCTACTTAAATTTGTAAATTCCCTTTGGAGGACTAGGAATTAGATATCTGGTAAGCAGACAGATGAAGAAATGAGCAACAATTAGTTAATAAAGATGGCAAACTTCTATATCCTCCTCAAACGCCTGACCTCAAACAATGGCCTAAAGGCCTAACATCTTTCTGCCCCCAGAAAGGATTCCCTGCTGAAGGACCCACTCATCAAGTTCAAGGCTTGATGAAGACAAGTTTGCCAAAAATTTATGGGCCTGTCAAATTTCCTGCCTGTGTTCAAAGTAATTAACCCTAAATCAGGGGAAGAAAACCACTCAAAGACTCTTAAAATTCCCAGCCCATCAGGAGAGGTTGGACTTGTGCTTACAAAGTCCCTTCTTTGCTTTGCAGAAGGTCTTTCTGTGTGCTTTGTTGCGTGTGTGTGTGTGTGTGTGTGTGTGTGTGTGTGTGTGTGTGTCCTCACTCCTAATAAAAGCCTTTGTTCATTGGTTGATTCTGTCAGTGGCTGATCTCTGAGTCTTTCCATTCTGCTGCCTGTTACATTTGAGTTCTTTTAAAGCCTTTTAACTCCTTAACTAGCAAAGAAAATGAACCTGATCAAGATCCCGTGATTAGGACACCTTCTCTAATATATTCACACTACAAAATTGAGTCTTTATAAGAACTATCATCAATCGGTTCTCTCTATTGACAGAAAGAGGGAGAGGTTAGACTTGAGGTACAGTCAGGTGACATTCTATTTCATCATGGCAAAATCTTAAGGAACTCTGAATTCTTGATGACTATAAAGCTAAGCCTTTAAAAAAAAAAGCAGCTACTAAAATAATCTATAAATCAAAAAACTAATTCATCATTTACTCATTTGTACTTTCTGAAACATTTACTATGTGTTAGATAAGGTACATATGGAATGTTGAGCATCGGATGATTTCCTGCCATGGGGCTAATCCTGCTATTTCTTTCAGTACAAGAGAAACATGCTACATAGAAGAAGCTAAGCTCCTGCTTAGCATAAACAGTATCATAAGAAATAAGAACAAAATGTCAACTCATAGCTGTTGGTAGAAATGGGTTTAAAAAAATCCACAGGAACACTTTTTGGGTTAGCTGGTATCTTAGTAACTGTTCTATTGCTGTGAAAAGATACCATGATCAAGGCAACTCTGATACAAAAGGAAGCATTGAATTAGGGGCTTGCTTAACGTTTCAGAGGATTAGTACATTAAATTGGTATGAAACATGGAATCAAGAAAGTAGGCCTGGTGCTGCATAAGTAGCTGAGAACAGCACAGCTACAGGCTACAGGCAGAAAGAGACATGGGCTTTTGAAACATAAAATCCAACCTCCAGTGTCACACCTCCTCCAACACGGCCATATCTACTAGTCCTTCCCAGCAGTCTACCAACTGGAAACCAACCATTCAAGTATATGAGAAAGTAATGGCCAATCTCATTCAAACCACCCCAGCTGGGACCCTGTATAATTAGGATATACGCAGGAATTTATTAAAGTCTGTCAGGGTAAACAAACAAACAAAAAAAGCAAAAGCAAACAACAAATAAAAACCGCACAGCTCTTACCTCAAACTATATGAATTATTTATTCTGGAGGCAAATTTGTGTAACCAAGGCCAAGGAAACAGGGAGCTTAATTACCTAGGTAATATGTTCCTATGTCAAAACAGTTTTATGAAGTTGTATACTAACTGTACAAATAAATTCACAGATTCATCGGTGGGTATATTATAAAGGTGGTTACAGAAAGATGAAGGAATCTCTCTTACAGACCTCGTGTCCTTCCTAATGACACTCAGTTTTGAGTTGGTAGGAGCTAGTAGTCTACTTTGCTAATAAATTTTGAAATGTTTTTATCTATTAGTCACAGGATATTAGTTCCAACACGAGATGGGTAAAGAATGCCTGCCTATTCCGAGGGCTAAAGTTAGCTCAAGACCAGGTCATTAGGCTCTAGGCCTACAACATTCCAACCACTCCTCATCATAAGGGTTGTAATCAGCTAAATCAGTCTGTGCAAACCCAGGAATTCTCAATTCACAAATCTGACCATCACCACCAGCTATACAATGTCATTGTTTAGCCAAATATATTCATCTTTGCCACTGTTCCTGCACTTTTGCTCCTTATTAAACAAAGCAATAAAAACCAAGTAATTACATCAGTGTATACATCTAGCCTGACCAAACAAATTCACTTGCTCCAATTAATTAACTTACTGGATAGTTTAAAGAAAGCCCAGTGAAATCTTGATTATCTGGTCCATTTGGGGACTAGGACACTGCAAATGATTAAATTGTCTGACTAAAAGTTGGGCAGAAACACTGTTGTTGTTTTTAACCCATGCTTCAAATTATTTTCAAATTAAAATTAAATTCCAATACCCAAGGCAGATTTCTAGCTCAAGTCAATGTAAGCTAGCATATAGAATTTCATTTTACTGGCAATAATGATTAGATAAGGCTTCATTGTCAACACTATGCAAATTAACAATAGCTAGAGCAGAAAATAAAAATGAGAATATTTGATACTGGGGTTTGACTTATAAACCTTTCCTGGATGCCACTGTCATTTGTTTCAAATATTTTTTTTTCTTTTGCCTCCCCACCAACAATTTTTTTTGAGATAGGAGTCTAACTGTATAACCCCTAACTGGCCTGGAACTCAGAACTCAGTATATAGACCAGGCTAACCTCAAACTCAAAAGAGTGCTCTGGCCAAATGCATGTATTACCCCTACCAAGCTCAAATGTACTCTTGATTTCAATGCCCTTGGCTTTATCTCTGAAATGAAGCAGATGATAATGTTTCCAAATTTAGCTTTTCCATTAGGTAGTCTTCTAAAACACTAAGTGCTTACCAGAAGCAACAATACAGTGAAACCATCAAAGTGCATGGCTCCATGGGTGTAAAGAAGAAAAGTTCATTGTACATATGAAACTATCCTTTGGCTATCACATAGAATAGGTAGAGACATTTGGAGGTGTCCAAAGTTCCCATGGATACCTTTCAGGAAGCAGAAAAGATAGCAGTCTCGAATTGCTGGCTTTTATTTCTTTGCTAGCAGTCCTGTGTCCAAACTTAGATAAGCACCTGCCATTTTAAGGAGTGGGAGCAACTTAATACTTACATTTAATCAATAGCCATAAATCATGTGTAGGACTTACATATAAATAAGGATTAAATTGTTTTTACAGAAGACTTTGTTAAAACCTTATAAATGATATCATAACTGTCTCTTAGAGTCAGAACTTATCTTTCAAAATATAGATTTGATCTACTCTACCTACTCATCAAAGTACCAAGCTTCCTGAGCTAAAATTCTCCATTTAACTGTCTCCTTCTACCCTAAATACCTTAGTTTCTTCAAGTCAATCCTGTAACTAATATGCCTATATAAAACAATTTTATTATTATCACTATCATTATTATTTAATAACGCTGGAAGTATGGGCATGCTCATGCATATTTTTGAACTTTTACTGAGTACTCAAAACAGACAATACAACTTAGAGTGCTGACAATTGTCACAATGCCCATTTTATCTCAGAGATACATAGAACTTTGAAATATAATCAGTCTACTCTCTTCCCTGGTTGATGTTTTTTTTTGTTTTTTTTTTTTTCATTGCAATGCAAATCATTTCTTTTAAAAAATCCTATTATTTCTGGGCTGGAGAAATGTCTCAGTGGTTAAGAACACTGGATGCTCTTCTTAGAGGACCCAGGTTCAATTCCCAGCATCCAAATGGCAGCTCACAATTGTCTGCAACTCTAGTTCCAAGGGATCTGACACCTTCATACCTGTGCACATAAAATAAAAATAAATAAAATATAAAAAGAATACCTATTATTACTGAGAAAAATTCCAATATAGGGTGAATGGTTAATGGCCTAAAAGTCCCAAATGGGCTGGGAAAATAGGAACAGGAATTTTAACATGATTTGATAACAACTTTGGGGTCTTAGAATCTTGGAACCTTCTGATAAGACCAATACATGGAACTCCCTTGATTTCCACCACTTTGAGATCACAGGGCAACAGACTTGCAGACCGAGTTGTCCCTTCCAAAAGTTTCTCTTTATTTCCATATCACCTCAATCAATCTCCATCCAACATAGGTGGATCAGAATATATGCTTCCTTAAAACTGAAGGACTAAGAGTTAGATAGATCCCACAGCCAGTTGGGAAAGGCCGTGATTAGATAATAAAGTTGCTAGACTTCCAAGATGTCTGCCCTTTTCTTCACACTTCAGATCTGAGACAATATTCTGGCATCTTAAAACAAAGGCCTTACAGGATTATTATGTACCAGTAAGGCACCCTGGATGGAGACTGGCCTTACAAGTTCAAGGCCAAACCAGATCTGATTACCCCAAAGTTGCAGGCTTGTCTTTGTTCAAACCTTTGACCAACCCTAAATTGCTGGAGAAAGACCTCCACAAAAACCATTAAAATGCCCCCTGTCCTCAAGAAGAGATTGGGCTTTGGCTTTTTTTACCCTAGAAAAAATGCTCCCCCTCCTTTTAAATCATCTATGTCTATCTGTTTCTGTTTACCATGTTCAGAATTCCCTTTTGCAATTGTCACACTGAAGAATTTCTCTGCTTTTTCATTCTCTAATTGAAAGAGAAAGGAACTCAATTAAGACCCCAAAACATTAGCAACATGACATTTTATTATTTCTACTCATAGCTGAAGTGGAAATTTAAGGGTTCTTTGGAGAGTCAGTTGTGTTGTACAATGTGTTTCACTGAAGCAGACACAGGTGAAAGACTAAGGCAAACTCGTGAAGGAATGTTTCAGTGAAGCAGACACAGGAGGATGTTCTGCTAAAGCAAAGACGTGAAAGGACAGATGGATTCTTTGCTAACAACACACACATATTGGTCTGCCTTACATCACATAGTTGAGCTCCATTTGTTGGGACTTGGAGAACTCAGGCTGACTGGATGCAAGACACATGCTGAGGCAAGACATGGAGGACGCATGATATTTGTGGGGTATAAATAAGACTCGACAGAGTGAAGGGTACTGAGTTTGACTTGCTGGTACAACTAGCTGTATAAAGCTTGTGAGTCTTGTATCTTTGCTGAGCTTCTCTTCCCTGAGAGAGACACAGCTAACTTCTCCCAGTGTTCCTGCTGGTCCCTTCTGCTGACTTGTGCTGAGGCTGACGCTTGGCTGTCTCTGCTAGTGAGAGATCTAGGTGAAAGCCCAGAGGCATAAGTTTAGATAGGGATCCAGGTCCCAGGGTGGAGCATGTGTGGCCAGCAGTGGCTGGTGGGTTACCAGTCCTACTACATTCCTTTCTGCCCTAAAGAGATAACGTTTCCTAGCAACCCTGGCAGTCACTAGTCCTACTGCATTCTTTGCTGCACTTAAGGAAGGATAGGATGAGCTGGGCTTGGTGGCGCATGCCTTTAATCCCAGCACTGCCTGAGGCAGAGGCAGGTGGATTTCTGAGTTCGAGGCTAGCCTGGTCTACAAAGTGAGTTCCAGGACAGCCAGGGCTATACAGAGAAACCTTGTCTCGAAAAGAAAGGGTAGGATGGTCTGGAGAGATTGCTCAGTGGTTTAGAGCACTGACTGCTATTCCAGAGGTCTTGAGTTCAATTCCCACTAACTACATGGTGGCTCACAACTATTTGTAATGGGATCTGATGCCTTCTTCTGGTATGTTTGAAGATAGTTACTCATATAAGTAAAGATATTTACTCCTGTAAGATAAATAAATCTTTAAATAAAATAAATAAATCTTTAAAAAAAAAACTATAGCAGCGGTTAATAAATGAGCAGATGTTCTCCATAAACCTCTTACCCACTCATTGAATGCCAAGGCTTGGAAACCCCCACTTGTGGGATTTTCCTTTAAAAACCCCTTTCCCCTAGACCTCATGGTCTCTTTTCCTATCCTCTTGGATCAGGAAGGTTTGTGGCCTGAACTCAAGCTTGAATAACTCATGTACTTGCATCAGAGTAGTGGTTCCTGGTGGTCTCTTTGGAGTTTTTGCAGTCTAGGCACAACACTAGGTAGTACCACCACTACTGATTCTTGTTTGCTATTCTGGCTCTACCAAACTTGACTGCTCGTGTTCCCCTAAAGTATTTGCTAGTGGATGAAGCGGCCTCTGCTAACCTGTGAACTGAACTGCTGGTGGTGGGTGGTGGACTAAAAGGGATGTTGAAGCCTTCAAGAACCATCATTAAAAATAAGGTTTGAAAAATGAAAGTTACACACATAGCTCTTTAATTTAGGAGAAACAGAGATAGGGAAAGGACTAGGTTGACTGCTTTACTCACTAGAAGAAACCTGACATTTTCTTTTTCCATATTAACATAACTGTGGTGTTTGCTGATTTATCATCTGAGTATATTTAAAAAAAAAAAAAAAAAAAGACCAGTTATCCAAGCTATAAAACATCGTTGCTTTTTCTACTTAAATTTTCTCCTTTTACCTTTGAGGAAAGAAAAGTAGTAGTAATTGAATGCAGTAGTGTATTAAATCATTGAGGTTCTTCTGTTTCTGGCCAGATAGTAAGTATTCCTTTTATATAGCATTTTTTTCAAATAGAACAAAAATGTACAGAACTTCTCCTCCTCCTCCTCCTCCTCCTCTTACTACTTCTACTGTTGTATTTTCTGTAAAAGATAGGAGTGATTTAGTAAGGCTGTGCTTTTGACAAAAAAGTTTTGAAATTCCAGGCATTGGTAACTCCAATGCATTTCACTATGTAGATAATATGTTTTTCACCTAAGTACTCACATTTGAGCCTTTATCTTAGAAATAGTTTCATAATACAGCTGGTGAGATAAGATTAAAATAATATTTTATCCTCCACACAGTAAAGTATTTTTGTATCATTTGTTTCTTTAGTTTTAAATACTGTATAATACTGATAACAATTAGAATCAGGTTTTTTCTTGGTAATGTTGAAAGAATGGGCAAATACGTCCTATAAATTCTGTGAGCATCCACAGTTTAGACTATAAGTATTGCCAAGAACTGGTAGCTTATGTCTCTTCCCTTGAATTGATAGGATGAGGAAGTACGGCTTTGGGTAGATAATTAGGACATGGTATGGGATTATTGCCTTTATAAAAGAGGCCTGGGAACCACCTTTTTCCCTTCAACCCTGTGATGGAGTTGTCCACAGGAAGTGAAGTCTTATTAGTTAATAAATTATTTCTCCCCTTGAGCTCTCCAGATTCTAGAATTGTAATGAATTTTTGTTTATAAACTACCTAGTCTGTAGTATTTATATTACAGCAGTCAAATTGGACAAAAATCCACTATCTAGATCTGT
Source organism: Mus minutoides (assembly GCA_902729485.2). Taxonomy (NCBI): domain Eukaryota; kingdom Metazoa; phylum Chordata; class Mammalia; order Rodentia; family Muridae; genus Mus; species Mus minutoides. The sequence continues at coordinate 889,487 of LR756404.1, read as the reverse complement.
TATGATAGCTAATTATTTTCGTAGTGAAATATTTACATTTATATAGCAAGTACATATAATGAAGTCAAATTTTTAGCTCAAGTAAGTGCAGTGTGCTTTACAGAGCTGTATATTTACTGGGGATACTAGTCAGTTGTAATTTCATAGTCACCACTGTGCATATCACACCAGCATTGATTGGATTAATGATGGTTTCAGAGACAGCATTCAAGGATTATTCAAAGTTCTCACTCAGTTTTTAGGCATAAAAATGGACTTTGGGGCAAAATGTTTAATCTTGATAGAATTCTTTAAGATTTGCCCCCATGTTTCATTGGTTGTATCAGTTTTGGATTAGAATCATCTATACCACTCCAGGTAAAAGCTGTGGTCATAGAAATGTCCTCTATCATGGCCACTACCCATTTGTGTCTAATGAGCACATAATAATGAGTACAACAAATAAGTGAAATTTTAACGTTTTTAATTACTCAACTCATTTGGAAAGTAAATAGCCACACGGTACTAGTAACTACCATACTGACAGCAGACTTAGATGTTGTTTTTCATGTAAAATAAGGTTAACTGATGAACATCAGGTGAGAATACAGAGTAGGAGGGCAGGGGCATCTGGATTCGGGATGAATTTCATGCTCTATTATTCATTGTCTGCAGCATTTGGGCAAACTACATGGTTTCTATGAAACTCAGTTCTTCATCTATAGTCTTACCTTAGAAGGTTCTTCTGAAGATTTAATAATACAATTTAACTTGAACTGGTAACAGAATACCTGACATAGAGTAAACCCCTAAAGGCACAGTAGCTGATAGTATCATACATGGCAGAATCCAAAACCTTTTATACATTTGTCTCTTCAAGCTTAGGTTTTACAGAAAGTCTTTACTGTCAGTGGAAGTGTTTTAACATAGGGCAAGTGAAAAGACACAGAAGGTCAGTCAGTGTTTTGGGCAGCTCAGAAAGGAATTCAACCTTTCCTCATCCTGTGAGATATTATACCAGGACAGTCCTTATACTGGCAGGAAGGAAAGCTTGGATAAAGAAAGAACTCTAAGGACTGTAGTCTCTGAGAGGAATAGGGCTGTTATGATGATATGAAGAGGGGGACTCTGAGAATGTAGCAAATCAGGAAAAAAAACCTAATATATTAGAATTAACTCTTTTAGGAAACTATCAGAAATGTAGATGCTACCATTACTTTTCTAGCAGAATCTGTCTGGATTACCAGAGGGACTTTTGCTGATCAAGAATTTCATCCCAAATAAAGTCATTGTATGGATAACTATAATTTTGTTCTGTAGTAGGAACAAAGCATAAAGGTTATCAGTATCTATCTTCTTTTTGTTACATATGACCAGAAGACTAAGTCTTGGTCAAAAGGAGTTAAGTGGAAGTGAAGCACGCAAGTTCTGAATCATTGGAGAGAAGACCTTGTCTTCCTCTTCCCTTCCTTCCGTTTTGTTAGCTAGAGTTCAGACAGGATGGCTGGAAGATATTTCCTTTGTATCCCTTGGCATCTTGGCCAGACATGTAAGAGCTAGGAATCATATCAGCCCTGCTACACATCTCGGCAAATGAATGCATTTAGAAACAACCTCTTTCATTTAAACTGAAAAAAAAAAGAAGATTATGTCACTTATACCTTGACTTAATTTTACCTAATCACAGCTGTTCTTATCCAGGGTAGATTGACTTTTGGCTTCCCTTAATTAAATTCACATTGAGAGTGTTTGCTGCTCTTTAGAGGACCTAGGTTTCATTCTCAATATTTTCAGATTAGGTATCTGTACTGGGTCCAGTCTCTCTCTCTCTCTCTCTCTCTCTCTCTCTCTCTCTCTCTCTCTTACACACACACACACACACACACACACACACTTGCTCTCTCTGTGTATGTATCTGTGTCTGTGTATGTCCCCCTATCCCTCTATGTCCATCCCCCTTCTTCTCCATCTCCTTCCCTCTCACTCCCTCACTCCTCCCCCTCCACCCTACTCCACCCCTCCTCCTTTTCATGCTGCCTGGAAATCCAGATGTAGAACTCTCAGCTATTTCTCCAACAGTCTGCCTCTCAATATACTTCCTGGCATTCTGATAAAGGACTAAACCTCCAAATCTGTAAGCAAGCCCCAATTAAATATTTTATTTTATAGGAAAGAATTCCCTCTTCACAACAATAGAATATGGACTATAGCAGTATATTTCTAGAATGATCCTATATACCGTTCATTAGACAAGTTAACTCAAATTGTTTGCTAATGTTCCAAGAGGAAGGACTAGCACTGAAATGTAAATCTATAAATATCATGGAAAATGTAACATCATCTTACAACATCTATCAGTTGAAAAGTAATGAAAATTGAAAATGGAAATGTACATTATCAACATACTATGCTCTAATTCTAAGAAACATATTTTACCCCTAGATGGTGAATTTCAAAATGTTGTAATATAAACAATGACAAGGCACTTTTTCCTACCACTCAATGCTAATAAACTTTTTTCAATTTCATTTTTATTCTTATTTATCTCTCTCTCTCTCTCTCTCTCTCTCTCTCTCTCTCTCTCTCTGTGTGTGTGTGTGTGTGTGTGTGTGTGTGTGTGTGTGTGTGTGTGCTTGCTGGCCCACGCACACATGCGTGCATGCGAGCACGCGCGCACACACACACACACACACACACACACACACACACACACACACACGCGCGCGCGCACATGTACAAGTTCAGACCCTTTGAAGCTGGAAAGAGGGTGTGTGATCCCCTGAAGTTAGAGTTACAGATAATACTAGATATGAACCACCCTTTTGAATGCTAGGAACTATAGCTCTCTGGAAGAGGAAATAGTGCTCTTAGCTGCTGAACTATCTCTCTAGCTCTGCCAGTTAAGTTTTTAATTGAAAAATAAAAACACAAACAGCTGCATGTAATTGGACAATTCATATTTAGGATGAATATCCTTAATCAGAAGATCTGAAATCTAACATATGGTTCTAATGATATAAGGAAGTAGAAACTGGCCAAGCAGTTCAAAAGTGGCCAGTTTCTTTTTTGATGAAAAGCCAGAAATGTCATTGGGTCTGCTAGAAATTTCATGCCTGCTAAAGGAGATACAATGTGTCTTAAACCGAAAATGTCTCTACTTCTGCCATGGCCAGAGGCTAGAGACATTCGAAGGGCCTGCTTTACTGGCATGAGAACCAGACTGACCTTTGCATTCACTCTTTCATTCCTCTGTCCACTAAAGCCTTATCTCCAAGGCAGTGAGCTCAACTGTCTCTGACACCTGAGGACTCCTCTTGCTGTACAGGGGCTGTGCCTTTCTTCTCACCTAAGCTCCCTATAATAAAATACTTCTAAAACTCACTCTCTCTAATCCCTGCACTGTATTCTTTTTTTTTTAATTAGATATTTTCTTTACTTACATGTCAAATGTTATCGCCTCTCCTAGTTTACCCTCCGAAAATCCCCTATCCCTGCTCCATTCCCCCTATTCCCCAACCCACCCACTCCCATTCAAGGTCCTGGCATTCCCTTATACTGGGGCATAGAACCTTCATAGGACCAACGGCCTCTCCTCCCATTGACGACCAACTAGGCCATCCTCTGGTACATATATAGCTGGAGCCACAAGCTCCACCATGTGTTTTGTTTCACTGGTGGTATAGTTCCAAGGAGTTCTGGGGTATGGGTTAGTTCATATTGATGTTCCTCCTATGGGGCTTCACACCCCTTCAGCTCCCTGGGTACTTTCTCTACCTCCTTCATTGGGGACCCTGTGCTCTGTCCAATGGATGACTGTGAGTATCCACTTTAGCATTTTCCAGGCACTGGCAAAGCCTCACAGGAGAAAGCTATATCAGGCTCCTGTCAGGAAGCTCTTGTTGGCATCTGCCTAGTGTCTGGGTTTGGTGGTTTATGGGATGGGTACCCAAGTGGGGCAGTCTCTGGATGGTCGTTCCTTCAGTCTCTGCTCTGAACTTTGTCTTTGTAACTCCTTCCATGGGTATTTTGTTCTCACTTCTAAAAAGGATTCTGAAAATCTGGGCTAATATCCACTTATCAGTGAGTACATATCATGTGTGTTCTTTTGTGATTGGGTTACCTCACTCAGGATGATATTTTCTAGTTCCATCCATTTGCCTACAAATTTCATGAAATCATTGTTTTTAATAGTTGAGTACTCCTCTATTGTGTAAATGTACCACATTTTCTGTATCCATTCCTCTGTTGAGGGACATCTGGGTTCTTTCCAGCTTCTGGCTATTATAAATAAGGCTGCTATGAACATAGTGGAGCATGTGTCCTTCTTACCAGTTGAAATATCTTCTGGATATATGCCCAGAAGTGGTATTGCTGGATCTTCCGGTAGAACTATGTCCAATTTCCCGAAGAACCGCCAAACTGATTTCCAGAGTGGTTGTACCAGTTCCTGCACTGTATTCTTAATATTTGCAAGCCTCTGGCCTGGTATGGCTTTGATAGCCTCTGGCTTGTTATGGCTTTGATAGCCTCTGGTTTTCTGGGACTCTAGCCTCTCAAGCTTAATCCAACAGAGCCAAGGCATTCAGAGTCCCATATCCCATTATTGCACATTGTGGAACATTTTGGATTTCAGAATTATGGAGTAGGGGGAGAGAGAACATGTTCAAAATGTGAATGAAAACTCCTGAAAAGAATCTGTTTGTAGAGGAGACTGGATGGCTGATTCAAATTCCAGTCCTGTAGAGAGACTGGAATGTTGCCTGCCCAGCAGCAACCTTTACTTGGGATGAATTCTGGTCCTCCAGGACAACCATTATTTCACATTGTGGAACATTTTGGATTTCTTGCCCACCCCTATATGGGATCCAAGATTTTGTGACAATAAATTAAAAAAAAAACTTATTTAGAACCTATTGATTTATCAAGCAACTAGCTTTCACCATCACAAAAAGTTTCTCTGTTCTGTAAAACTATATAGACTTTGTGAAACTGCTTCCACAATGGAGCATAGAATTTGGAGGTAACCTAACTCTGTGTTCTCAGGCATGGTAACTCAAAATGGCTCCAGAAGAAACTATCTTTCACTCCCTTTAGGATGAGAGCTGTGGCTTTTGCTTTTATAAATATCTGGAAGTAAAAATCTGGAATATTTCTGATTCCTAGTATTTAAGATATTCAAATATTGCTATTTAAACTGTGCTTTCTGTTATATTCTAGAACAGTGAGTGGTCCTCGACCCATGGGTCATATGTCTTTAGGTTTCATAAGTGCCTAAGACCACTGGGAAACACACATTATAATTAATAACATTAGCAATATTATAGTTATAAAGTAGCAATGAAAATAATTTTATGATTGGGGCCACCAGAAGATGAGGATCTGTATTTAAAGGTCACAGTATTAAGACGGCTGAGAATAGCTCTTCTAGGAGAAAAGCTGTCAAAGGTGTTTAAACAAATTAATCCTAATAAAAAGAAATCCCTACAATTATTCTTTGAAGGATTCATTGATACTGTATTTTTTTAAAAGAAAAAGAAAACATTAAACATAGTCTTAAAACAACTTTGATAATATTTTTAGAATTTAAAACATCATTTGATTTACTACTTAAGAATTAAGAACTTGTAGAGTTTGGAAAAAGAAACAAATACTTTCCCCTCCAACACTGGATTCATTATTCAGAATGGAGGGAGTACTTTTCAAAACCACGCGCCAATATTGACATTTCAACTATGTAGAATTAACTTTTTTTTTTACTGTAGTGAAAACATATTAATGTTGATTTATTTAAGCACTTGGATGAAGTGGCAGTTCAGTTTAATCAAATACAAACTTAATTGGGTTATGTTTGATTGAAAAGTTTCAAAACACCACTATAAGATTTGTTAAAGGCTGAATTTAGAAAAGTTATAATCATTAAAAATTTACATTATGTGCTGAGGCAATACTGGATTTGGTGGCATATTCCCAAGCAGCAGACCTTTTAAAAGACTAATTGTCTGTGACTTTGTAATTCCCTCAGTGCGGAACATGCCTTGCCATTGACTTGCAAATACCAAGTTAGAACACTGCCCAGAGCACTGACAAGGGGAAAACGTCTGTAAAGTATATAAAGAAGGAGGAGAAAAGACTACTGTTACATGTTTGCATTTTTCTTTGTCATTTGCAAGCCAGGCATTCTGCAGTCCTTATGGGGCTCCCTAAGATATAACATTTTCAAAGATGCATCTGGCTTGTTTAGAAGTACTTCTTCGCCTGCCTTTTCAAGGTGTACATATATTTCAAAAACAGAGTGACACATTTGTATGAAACTAAGAAAAATGCTATTAGACAGAAATCTTGTTCACAAAGTTTGTCTATTTTCAAGATTATCTTGGACAATGCTGTACCTTACAGCCATGCTTAGGTAATATGTTGGTGACAGGATAGCTGGGGACAAATTCACTGGGTAACAGGATTAAGAAATGAAGAAGGAGGTTGACGAGAAATTCCTGAAATGCAGCTGTGTCTAATTGTGAAAAATAAGTGCCCAAAGAGGTGAGGAGAAAGTTAGCTGACTCAAATCATCTTAGCCATATTAATTAAAGCAAGCAATTAATTAAAGCAAGGAAGCTTTTGAATCCGTGTACATGGACTGCCATGTACATGGACTGCCATGTACACTTATTGTGGGATTTTAAGAAGCCAGCATTGGATGTGGGGAAGATAAGTTTTTTTTTTTTTTTTAATGGACCAGGGGGTTCAAAATGGGAAATTTGGCAGATAAATAGGTGGGGTTACAGAAACAGAACAGAAGCCAACAAGTTAGCCATAACAACCTTTTGAAACAAAGATGGGATTGCAAGGTGGTCATAAGGTAATCATAACAACAGGTGGCCACTGTAACCATTTGAAACAAAGGCATGGTAGCTATTTACTGAAACAGGTAGTATAGAACCATTTATAGTGAAAGTTATAGGTGGGATATTGCCTAAGCCTTGAGAAACACAGCTTTAATCACAAACAGGAATAAACTTAGTTCGTTCATCTTTAGTATAGGATGGCTTTCAAGCCTAAGATAGAGGCATGCTGATTTATCATCACTTGCATATATAAAAAGGGTGATAGACTGATTAGCATTTTAGTACTATGGAGAGATTTGAATTTTGTTTAAATGTTCTTAAGTGAGCTTCCAGTCACACTATCTCATATTTCCTTTAAGATGAGAGCTATTTTCTCTGTTGACAAGGTACATGTGTTTTCATCAAAGGTGATGGAAATTCTATGTGGTTTAGATATTATTCTCTGACGTTTGGTTTAGAAGTTAGAAGAGTAAGTCTGTAAACCTTTTGTGCTGTTAAAAAACTTGAGGGATCACAACCTGTGCTCCAAGTCAGGTCTGGTCACAATCATCAATCAGTCAATTAAAAGAGCCAAATTAAAAATGTAAATCAGTGAAAGTAAGTTTATCCACTGTGGCCACACTGGAAAGAAACAGATCTAGCAAACCCTTCAAGTACATCTTTTGGGGCCTGACCTTAGATCAGAGTTTAAATAGAGGGCCAAAAAATGGGTAGTCCACGTATTGATCCACAATTACCTGGGCTTCAGTCTCATCTTGAAATGTGGTCTGACAAATTGTTAGAACTATGTAAAATAAAATTTCTTTCCTTGAGGCAAGATCTCCCTATGGCTAGCGCTTTATCTTTCTCTCAGCATGAGGTTCCTTGAGAGAGTCACAATTCTTTGGGATCCACTGTTTCAGTGAGATTGAAAGACAGAACACTCCATCCCCCACTCTCCCTTTCTCTGTGTGTCTTGGTCAGGCCTGTTACAGAGGTGTCAGGTGTTTCCTTTGCTTACTGAGGATTTGAAATGTGGCTAATTCAAATGAGGGACTATATTTTAATTTTGATTAAAATTAATTTGAACATAGATCGGCACACTGTGTATCTAATTTGTGTGGCAGAAATTGACATATTACTATCAATTTGGCTATTAGATTGTTAAAAGAGTATATACCAAAAAATAAGGAATCCCCACAGGAATATCCTGCTGTGGAGATAAAATGGCTGAAACCCTGGAAGCCTGAAGAAGGGGAATTTGTCTTCTGGAGAAAAATTTATAACTTATCAAAGAAATTGCAGAAGAGACTAACCATGAAGGAAAGACTTATTCCTGAGACAGTGGTAGACGAGAGAGCACACTTTTGCTGGATGCTCTGCATAGCTTTTGCTTTATATTTAAACCCTACTCTCAAATCAAGATCTCCCAAGACAGATAGATGTTCACATTGAATAAATATTTTTTGGTATTTCATTATTAATTTGACTTCTTTAATTTGTTTATTGAGGAGAAATGTCTAGACATAGCTCCTTGGGGCGTAGGCTATAACCACTAATTACAGTAACAGTACTGGTAGTGACTAACATACTGGATAGTGCAGATCTATTGGTCTGACCAAATTATGGTTTTTTTCCATGACTTCATGTATAGTGATGAAAAAATGGAGTCCTTGAAATTAACACTGTGTATAAGAGTATTGAGCCACTATTGCATGTGATTATTAAGAACATGAAATGTGGTTGATATAAATTGAGGTAGTCTATCAGTGCAAAAAACACACTGGGTTTCTAAATGTCAGCATAAGGAAAGTCTTGCATCTGATCAATAGTTACTATTGATTAACTTGGTGAGAATATTTTTGATACATTGCACCAAATATTAATTATAATTTTGCCTATTATATTTTGCATGCTTAAATTTAGCCACTAGAAAATTCTACCTTAGCTATCAACCTTACAGTATATTCCCCCACCCTCTCTCGCAGTGATGGAGATTAAATCCAGATTCTTCCTTGTACAATTTACATTTTGTTTCTACTGGGTAATTCTACACAAGTCAGGCTAAACACCAAGTTCATTATGCATGAAAATGTATGAGCTCAGTGAAAAATATCACCGTGATGCTGCAAAAACTCACAGTTCTTTGATTTCTACATTATTAAACAGATTCTTTCCTTGCCATGTGCTCAAGTTACATGAAAGCCTTATCAGGATCTTCCAAGGCACTGAACATTCTCATCACAGCTATAATTCCTCCTCCTTTTCTACCAAGATTGCCCCCATATCTTCCTATGGAGCATGTCCATGGAGCATGTCCAACCTTCTGTGGCTGCTTCCTTTGCTCCCTCTTTTCTTTCTTGGCACTAATCTCAGAAGTGCATACGTGGTCTGAGAATTGGTTTATAAAATAGATATGGGTCTGAGTTGTAGCTCAGTAACAGAGTATGTAATTAGCATATACAAGGGCACATGTTTGATTCCCCAGGAGCAAAAAGAGAAAAACAAAACAAACAAACAAACAAAAAACAATGAACTAAACAACTAGTCAGATCCTTCAGACAATTTAGTCCCTATTATTTTATTGAGCTTGTTATCTATTTTTCTCTGAATCCCATTAGCTCCTAGAAAGAGGTCGTTTTTTTATAACCAAGATTTACCATATTTTTGATATGACTCAATACCATAGGTCTCCCATGATGCCATTTGTCCCTAGCTGTTAGCAACTGAGAGTTGGTTTTTGTTTTGTTTTTAATTTGTAACCCCATCACATTTTCTGATATAAGTATTGAATCAGACTAGAAGTACTGGTCTGCTTGCAAAATCTTAAAGTGTTCACTAGGAGAAGAATTAAGCTGGAGCTGGCACTTTTAAATAAGCAAAAGTTCTTGTAAGAATAGAAGACAAGCTGATGAGGATGTATTCACACTTAATTACATCTAAAATCTTTTCTCTAGAGCATATCAATCCTGCATCATTAGCAGCTGGACCAAAAATCAACCTTAACATTCAAACTAACAACAAGTATCACCAACCAGAAAGAAATAATTTGAGAAAGTAAATTCTCTCTCTTGTCAAAATAAATGAATAAGTAGACTAATGAATTAAAACCAAATAAAAACAACTTCTATCTTTCCTGGCCAAATCAATAATGGTTATGAAACTCACATAAAGAAATTATTGGAAATACAAAACAGAAACCTAAAGGAGACACAAGTTATCAAAGCTATGACGTCTCATTAAAATAATAATAAATTTCATCCATTAGATATGCACTATATTCTAGTATGAAAATCTCAACATACAAATTAAGTCTATCACCTGAAAAAGGATTTTCTACATAAGGGATTTAGGCAAAATCATATACTTGGCAAGAAGTGAAAAGGACCAAAAATAGCGCTGTCTGTCTCTCTACTCCCCTGCCATTTATTACTTGCCATGTTGTATACATGTGCACGCGCACACACGCGCACACACACACACACACACACACACACACACACACAAACACACATATACTACATTCTCTGTATAATGGAGAGCAAGGGAACCAGTAGTAGTATAATAGCTGTTCCTCAGGAGCAGAATTATATTACACAAGATCGAACATTACCACTATATTAAGGCTGTAGCTCCAATTATATAGCAGAAACCATAGACCAAGCTGACTTGAAATTTAGATAGGCAAATTCTGTTAAGTCCTGGAGCGTGAGATTGGTCTGGATATAGCATGTTTCCTTGCATGTGGAAGAAACTGTACTGAGAATCTCCAGATATTCAGGAATACATTAAGAAGGAAAGATAAAGGTCATATGAAATTAAATCTGCTAAATGGCATGAACAAAGCAGGGTGAGGGAGATGGAGAATGCACAGCGTAACCTGGTGCAGTGGTAGACACCTGTACTCCTAACACTGAGGTACTGGGGGGAGGCAAAATTATCAGGAGTTCAAAGTCAGCATCAGCAATTAAGGACAGTCAAGGCTACCTGAGACCTCTCCAAAAATAAAAAATAAAATAACAAAGCAAAACACAGCAAAATTTCCAGGAACAACTGCTTATGTTGGTACTCCTACAGGTGGGATAACAAAAATAATTTCAAAATGATTTTTTAACTCTTGAAAAGATAAAGGAAGCAATATAGAGAAAGGACCCAGGAAAAACTGTTAGGATAACCTATACCCCCAACCCTCACACACAAGCACACATTGTATCAAAGGGCTTTGTAGGTGTGCCACTGTATTTTTCAAATGTTAATTGCTGTGCTGGCAGAGCCAGGTGCTAGCAGAGTATTTGGTATTGTCATTTCTATGGCCTGTAACCCAAGTTTGTCTCTTCCTCACCTGCCTGAAAGACGATACTCTAAGATTAGCATATTAAGAGGCAAACAGCCTCTGTGAAGTTCCTGTAGCCTTCAATGCCAAAAGGCAACAAAGAGAGAAGGACTGGGTGTTGTCTTGCTGCTGACTGCTTCAGACTGAATGAATAAGGAATGTGACTCTTTGTAGAAATAAGAGCTGACAGCTGAGGCTGGAACAGAGGGGAGGAAGCAGGTAGGAGTGTAGCAGAAAGGGACAGAGCAGGGAGTTAAAGCAGTGAGAGCCATGTAGACAGATGCAATGCCAGAAAAGTCCTGTTAAGTTTGGAGGCAGGCTGATTGCCAACAGCTTTAAAATATACAGATGTCTCCTTATTATTATTAAACCTCAACCGGGACTTCAAAAGGCAACAATAAAAAATGGATAAAATATGATAGAGCACTTTCATAAATCTAGGACACAACCTTGCAGTAGTCATATGAATGGAGATGACCCGAAAATTGGTAACAATAAATAGTTTCTGAATGCACAGAGATCAGAAATTAATTCAAAATCAAATGTTATAGTGAATCGGAGTAGTTTCTAGCAATGTTCAACCACAGTGCAGCCTTCAACGAGAACACCAATATTCACTTTGCATTGTGCAAGTGGCCACACCATGTGATGCCAGTGAGTGGCCCTGAAATGCTCCAGCTTATATTTGACAGTACTGTTTACTACTAATTATTATTAATACAAAGCTTACAGAACAGGAAAGAATCTTGGCATCTTCATAAAAAGATACACAAGTGTACTAAAACATATTTTAAAGTATTTCAACATCCTTAGCCAACAGGAGAATACAAATTAAAACTATTTTGTCACTTTTTCTTACTCCACTCACAGTGGCTAAGATCAAGAAAACTAATGACAACAGATACTGCTGAGGGTGTGAACGAAGGAGAGCCCTCATTTATTGTTAGTAGGAATGCAACCTTATGAATATACTATGTAAATCAATGTATGATCCAGCTATACCATTCCTATGCATAAGCACAGATGACTCTGTAGTGCCAGGGAAGTAAATAAAACCAAACAGACAAGAGTAGATCCAATGCAACTTACAGCAGGGTCTTTATTCTATCTGAGCTATCGTGGGCCCCTCAGATCACCACCAACACACAGGACAGTTTTTGGTGGAGAGATGAGCCCTGAATATTTATCAGGGCAAGGCTTTATAGTAAGCTGCAAGCAGGGTATAAATGTGCGAGCATCTAATTGGAAAGCTACTATGGCTTTTACTATAATTGGCTGTGCTAGGAAACAAATCATAAACTGAAGTTTTAGGTTTTTTTTTTTTTTTCTGCATTGGTGGTCATTAGGCAGGGGGTATAGATCTGTTGGGTAATTACCTGGAGATGCTGGCCTTGTTAGGGGTGTAACCTGGAGACACAGGACTTGCTGGGGGTGAGCCTAGAGACTGGAGCTAGGTTCCAGTTTTTTTGTTTGTTTGTTTCTTTGTTTTTTTGTTTTTTTGTTTTGGGGGGCGCAGGTAACTTGGAAACTAATGCTAGATATAAGCCTGTTAGTTTACCTGAGTTCAAACTTAGGTCAGATTCTCTAACATGGAGTATGAATTTAAAAGATTTGACCTCTTATCTTGCTCTTTCTCTTGTGACTAGAATGTCCCAATCATGGGACTTTTTTGAAGCTCATAGGCTTTGTTATAGAGGGACTGGTAGTGACTGCTTATCACTATTACTTGGATAGTCCCAAGTCTTTCTATTATAAATTGGACTAATTTGTTCAGAATGTAGGAGCCAAAGGTCAGAAACAAAAGTAAAATGGGCAGGGGAACCCAGCAAGGTAGATATTAGGGGAGTTGTTGAACCATAATTTGAACCAGCCTTGTGCCTGGTCTCTGTCTCTGTCTCTATCTCTCTGTCTCTCTTCTTGGTCAGGCTTTTTTTTTTTTAAACTTTGGCCATCATTTTTTTTTTTTTTTGACTATTCAGAAGTGGTAAGTATAAAAATATCATTTCTTTCAAAGCAGTACATAGACTTCCTGGTTGCATAGACAGGAGAGCTAGTCCCTTCTTGATTTGCAGTACCATCTCTGCCAGGGAGTCCAGAGAATACTGGAGAAGGGAGATTCTTTTTTAAATGTCTTTATATCAGTATCTATGGCCTCTTAGCCTATCGTAATGTTTTATAACACTAAGGAAGCTACTCCATTCCTGTGTAGGCCACATCCAATCCTGTTAGAACCACCAGAGTTATAGCCACAATTGGCTCCTGGGGGTGGGGTGGGGGTTAAACCTTAAATTATATCTAGAAAATATAGAACTTGTTCCTTAGTGTGATAATCATAGGTATTAACTGGACAAGTACACAGAATTATTTGTCCTGATGTAGTATAGTCTTATGGATGCATGGGGTGAACCCTGTAGTGCATACCCACCAGGCATTGATAGGTGGCAATAGATATATACCATTGTTTAGATTTATCTTGTAAGTCCAGTTACAAAGATGGCTATAGGCCCCAGGAACTGTCTCTATATAGGAGTCTTGACCCTCTATGGCCTGTAAGGTCAACCTGGCTTCACCTTGTTGCCATCTATAATCATTGGTGCTAATTGGAGTTCTCAGTTTGGGTGAAGATTTAAATCAGCTATGCCCTAAAAGTATGGCAGTCTTATCTCATAGCACAACCAGCATGATTTAGTCAACTCAACTCTGGAGGCTTTTTGGTGAACTGAAAAGGCTGGACCATCATATTCCAGAGGGGATCCGTGTTCTCATTGTTTAGTCTTTGTGGTGTTCCTGGGACTTACAAATAAATTTGACAATATTTATGTAAATCTCCCATATGAAAAATGGCCAGACTTGCAGGCCCCTGTCTCTGTTTACATTTTTTAAAAGTATAACTTGGGGAAAGGGCCTGAAAAACAGATATGACAGCCTATGTAGAATTTATAAGTCTGGGGTCTACAAAAGTTAGTAAATTGGTCATGCAGACTTTATATGCCCCAATACAGGGGAACGCCAGGGCCAAGAAGTGGGAGCGGGTGGGTAGGGGAGCAGGGCCGGGAGGGGGGAGGGTATAGGGAACTTTCTGGATAACACTTGAAATGTAAATGAAGAAAATATCTAATAAAAGTTGGAAAAAAATTTTTCTGTTCAAGACTGATTCCTTTTTGGGAGGAATTAGTCTTTAGCCAATGCTGGATGCACAGTATTTTTTTTTTTAAGTTTTGTTTTGTTTTGCTTATTTTTCCTGAGTATGTGGAATGAATTCTCATTGAGGGAATCATTTCTCTGCTTCAATATGGAGTTCAAATTTAAGAGTTACTAATAATCGTAAGTAATGGTATCCAGAGGATTGGAGAGATGGCTCAGTGGTTGAGGGCATCAGCTGCTCTTCTAGAGGACCTGCGTTCAGTTCCCACATGGCAGCTCACAGTTGTCTGTAACTCCAGTTCCAAGGGGTCAGACATCTGCACACAGACCTACATACAGGCAAAACACTTAGGCACATTAAATAAATAAATAATCTTTAAAATGGTAGGTAATCAGACATATTATATAAAGACAAGCAAGGATAATAAAATAAAAGTTATGATCTATGCATAAATCCACATCAGGAAGTACACAGTCAATATAAGAAGCTAGAGTGTGACTCACTTTTGTGACACAAAGCATTTCCTGACAAGTTAGGCAATACTGCTCATGTAAACTATTGATTTTTGGTTGTATTAAGTCCTGTTTTTCAATGTATACTTTTCAGATTTGTCAGACCAAACACAAAGTAAAACAAAACTAGCCACATATCTGTGACAGAAACAAAATTCACCAAAGTAAAATTTAGCTACATTATAAGTTATCTGCATGGGTAGTTTGAGTACTATTTATTAGAATATCTAACAGGATCTAGAAGTCTTCATATGCCCTGTTCCCAAAAAGTATTTGACATAGTGAAAGAGAGCAAGTTCAAAGCCCTCGATAGAAGGCATCATTATTTTTTCATAATTATTCATTGATAAAGTAGGAGAGATCAAGTTTGATTAATTAAATTTAATTATTTCAGTGATATTGTTGATTGAATTCAGAGACTCATGTGTGTTGGGCAACTGCACTATTGCTGAGACACACCCTCAAGCAACAATTTGAAATTAATTTTTAATCTAAATCATCAATGCATATTCCTTACACATTTAATTTCACTTCTTGACTTATGATGGAAATAGCTGTTCTCCAATCCATCTTATCCAAGTTCCGAGTGATGCCAGCTCCCCTCAAACAAACAATATCCAGCTCTTGTTTTTCTGGTATTTAGCTCTATGTATATTAATTACATAGTTAGACTGTTAGCTTTTATATTAACTTTAGGTAGTGACTGCTGACTGCTTATGCTTTAGCTTTGTTAAAAAAAAAAAAAATCTCCTTTTCCTGATAGCCAAACCACACCGGGTTCTCCCTTCCCTGATGGCCGAACCACATTGGGTTAGATAAGTTCATAAATGATGTTCTTGTGATTGTTCCATTATTTATTGCTAAGCTATCCAGTGTATTATGATTACAATTCCTTTCTTTTGTGATTTTCTTTTAACTTTTGGCAGTTCATTAGGTGGCTCATTCTTTTCACTTACTTAGTTTGCTATGTACCAATAACTAATTCATCTCTAAATTGCTGTCACTCATTCTCAAGCTCATCCTGGGGGTGTTTCTGTCAAGTTCTCTGTATTCCCACCCTCAATGTGGGTGGCGCTTTTGGGAGCATATATGAGAATATCTAAGGGAAAAAAAAAGCCTTTTTTGCCTGCTTGCTTACCTTCACAGGTCTCTGACAGTTTCCTTTACCAGAGACACTGCTGCCACCTTCACTTTTGTTCTCATCTTTTGTTGACATCAGAACATATCTTCTTTTACTTCTGATCTGGACTGAACATTAGAGTGGCTTTACCGCAATCTTCCAGGTCTTCAGTGTCAGATTGAGAATGATGAAGCATCTTGATCATGGACAGACCAGTTTCTGGCTTCTCAGCCTCTCCAGTGTGAAAAGAGCCATTGTTGGACTATATAGACTACATTTAAATCAATTTAATACATTTCTTTCTAACATATTTATACTCAGGGAGTTATATTACTCTTCAGATCTTGACTACTGGTTTCCTTCCTTCCTTCCTTTATTTTTTGACACAAGTTTTCATTATATATCCTAAGATGGCATAAATCATATTCCTCCTACCTCAGCCTCCCAAACTCTGAGATTACAGGCATGTGCCAACACATCTGGCATAATTACAGTTTTAGAATTTAGAAAACCTTAATTCCATGCCCCATTTTTATGTGTCCTTAAAGCTTATTTTAATGTTTTCACCATATTCTTTTTATAAGTACATAGGTATTTTACTGAAAATCATTTTTCATACAATATTGTGATCAGTTTTCCCTCCCCCAACTTCTCCCTGGTCCTCCCCACCTCTCCACCCATCCAACTCCACCAATTCTTTTTCTTTCTCTTTAGAAAACAAACAGGTAAAGTAAACAAACCAAGAAGAATTTTAAAAAGAAGAAAAAAAGCACAAATAGCATACACACATTCACACACACATGCACAAATATACCTTTGTCTTTACTATCAGGACAATAAAATATTTTGGAAAATTATATTTATAAAGTGAATATCATTTTTTTCTGTTTTACTTCTGGTTCTACTTAAAGCCACTTAAAAGTATGAATGTTAAGTCAGCGAGTATGAAACCTCTTTCACTGAGTTTTGCTGTGGTAAAGGCAATATCACAGGAGACAATATAGCACGTTTCAATGCCAACTGGAATGTTCTGGTTAAAGGAAAAGAAATTGAAAATGAAATTCAGGACACAAATGTTATGGGTGACCTTTGATAGGGTCCTGATCTCTTAAGCCTCAGCAACAGAAAGGAGAGCAAAGTATGGATCCAGATTCAGAAAAGAGCTAAGCCCTTAGGGGGCTAGTATGAAGATTCCAATGTGTTCTTGGTCTACTAATAACCTTGTAGAAGGTTCTTAATGAATATGGTTGCCTTGGTGGCTTCATAGTCAGCCTGCCATGTAATGACCCTCTGCATCTAGTTGATACTCCTCAGTCTGAATTGCTTATCTCATGGAACTATCCAGCTTTTATTCTGTCTTCTCCAAGAGTCATTTACTTTGTGAATGCCCATTTGTCCTGGCAGCCCCACCCCCGCCCCCAGCCCAAGGCTTAGCTCATGCTGCCTAATCACTACCCAATTGCTCTTCAGTTTCCTTACAGGCTCCTCTCAGGTGACATCATTATATTGTCTTTTCAAATCCAACAGTCAATTTTTATATCTAGTTGATAATCATTATCCCACTAAGCTCCCACTCCATCCTCTTGATTACACTCTACTTGCCTATTTTCTGTTCTTGTTAATTTTCCCTGCTGCTTCTGTCCTCTAGGAGATGTTTAAACAATATACATTAGCAAATTTTTGCATGCTAAAAGGGAGAGGAGAAGACTTTCTGGAAGCATATGCAAAATTAACTTGTGAGCTAAGATGGAGTTTCTCCATTGTATTTGACAGTTCTATGTTGCAATGATAAAATAAAGTGATTCCGAGTAAAATTCTTTTCAGGCAGACATTCATGGGCTTTGTTCTGTATTCTTTTTATTATGCTCAGCTGCAATAGCTCAAAATTCATGGACATTTTTGTGAATAAATTATAAAAGTTTAGATTTGCAATATCTAGGTAGTACAGTTTGTCACATCCTCAAAATTTTGGGTACTTCATGAATCTGCAAGTTTTGAACATTTGACCGCATGTAAAGAACTAGCAGGCAAATATTTTACAATATCTTTTATGAAAATGTGCATTCATTGAGTTTCCAAAAAGAAAAAAACATTGAGACTTTTTAAAAATTTTAGAACGTTTTCTCAGAAGATGTTGATACCTTTCTTTTTCCAAATGTGGCTTTAGTTTGGCTTGAGTGTATATATAAATATGTGCACATTGTTGTGGGTATTAGTGATTAATTTGGAAACTCCAGAATATTGAAAATTGGTTCCCAAGTTATAGAAGTTAAGACTAAGGAAAAAAAAATCACTGTCTGTACCTCTGGTAAGTTGCTTTGGAATCTTAGCTAAATAACTAGAAAATTTTGTATTGTCCTTTTTAAAAACATTTGTGAAGGGACATGGACTAGATTTACGTTAGCATCCATTTCAGGAGCCCATGTTGGGAATAAGAGAGTGACACTGAACTGCCTCATGATTTGCTATGGCAGTTATGCTATATGGAGGGAGCCATACATGTGATATGAAACATAGGCTTAAGGAAAATTTCATATTCAAATAAACAAATTCAATTAAACCATTGTAAAAATACTTTGTAAGACTGGTTCTGTGGAATGCAGTAGATAATCAAGATTGTATTGAGGAGAAGAAAGAATGGATAAATTTCTCAGCAAACATAAGGAGAAAATAAGGTAGAAGTCAGATAGGATTTAACTTTCTCGTGCAATGAAGGTCACAAATTGTTTTTGGTGAAAGCTTTCCCTATGTAAAGTTCCATTAAATACAAATTGAGTTAAATGATGTCTGCCTCTTTAACGAAAACATTCTTTGTATTATATTGTGAGAATAAATTAGATAACATAGAACACTTTGGGTTTTTGTGTTTAATAGTCAAATTTTGGTAGATTGAATAAAGTTAAATATTTCTGTGGGACTTAGAGCTATTACTTTGCTGTTAGGAACAAAGAATCTGCTCATAGTAGATTATAAATGACAGGAATTCATACTTTTTAAATTCAATTGTCTACCTATAGATAACTAGGTACACTTCAGGACATACTAGTATGTGCAGTTTTTAAGAAGGAATATAAAAACCATTAACTGGAAAATGAAGACAAACAAACACAAGGAAAATTACATCAAAGTCTTCAGTTGAAAAAGATTGATAGAGTTAATTAGCTTAAAATATAAATCAAGTCACTAAAGTTACACATAAAGATACCTCAAAACAAACCAATCCTGACTATCTTTATTTAAAATTAGTAAACCTTACCAGTAAAAGTACATGGACAATACATAAAATCTAAATGCATAAGTAATCATAAATTTCCTATCCTGATCTGCCTATGCTCCCTCACATTTGTAATATGAATCTCCCCTGATTTCCTAGTCTGTTGGACTTCCTCTTTTCTTTTTCTTTTTTTTTTTAATTTTTAATTTTTAATTTAATTTTTATTTTTTTCATATTTTTATTATATATTTTCTTTATCCACATTTCAAATGTTATTCCATTTCCTGGTTTCCCCTCCGAAAACCGCCTCTTCCCTCTTCCCTCTCCCCTACCCCTGCACACCAATCAACCTACCCACTCCTGCTTCCCAGCCCTGGGATTCCCCTAGACCAGGGCATAGAGCCTTCACAGGACCAAGAGCCTCTCCTCCCATTGATGACCGAGTAGGCCATCCTCTGATACATATGAAGCTGGAGACATGAGTCCCACCATGTGTACTCTTTGGTTGGTGGTTTAGTCCCTGGGAGCTCTGAGGGTATTAGATAATTCACTTTGTTATTCCTCCTATGGGGCTGCAAACCCTTTCAGCTCCTTGGGTTCTTTCTCTAGTTCCTTCATTGGGGACCCTGTGCTCAGTCCAACAGAAGACTGTGAGTATCCACCTCTGTATTTGTCAGGCACTGGTGGAGCCACTCAGGAGCCTATCAGGCTTCTGTCAGCAAGCACTTGTTGGCATCCACAAAAGTGTCTGGGTTTGGTGATTGTATATGGGCTGGATATCCAGGTGGGGCAGGCTCTGGATAGTCATTCCTTCAGTCTCTGCTCCACACTTTGTCTCTGTAACTCCTTCCATGGATATTTTGTTCCCCCTCATAAGAAGAATCAGAGTATCCACATTTTGGTCTTCCTTTGTCTTGAGTTTCATGTAATTTGTGAATTCTATCTTGGGTATTCCAAGCTTTTGGGCTAATATCCACTTATCACTAAGTGCATACCATATGTGTTCTTTGTGATTGAGTTACCTCACTCAGGATGATATTTTCTTCCATTTGCCTAAGAATTTCATAAATTCATCATTTTTAATAGTTGAGTAGTACTCAATTGTGCAAATGTACCACATTTTCTGTATCCATTCCACTCTTGAGGGACATCTGGGTTCTTTCCAGCTTTCGGCTATTATAAATAAGGATGTGATGAGCATATTGGAGCATGTATCCTTGTTATATGTTGGAGGGTAACTGGGGTATATGCCCAGGAGTGGTATTAGTGTATACTCAGGTAGTACTATGTCCAATTTTCCGAGGAACCATGAAACTGATTTCCAGAGTCGTTTTATCAGCTTGCAATCCCACCAGCAATGGAGGAGTATTTGCCTTTCTCCACAACCTTGCCAGCATCTGCTGTCACCTGAGTTTTTGATCTTAGCCATTCTGACTGGTATGAGGCAGAATCTCAGGGTTGTTTTGATTTGCATTTCCCTGATGACTGAGGATATTGAACATTTCTTTAGGTGCTTCTTAGCCATTCCTTGTTCCTCAGTTGAAAATTCTTTGTTTAACTCTGTACCCCATTTTTGAAAAGGGTTATTTGACTCTCTGGAGTCTAACTTCTTGAGTTCTTTGTATATATTGGATATTAGCCCTCTATGGGATGTAGGATTGGTAAAGATCTGTTGGTTGCCATTTTGTCCTATTGACAGAGTCCTTTGCCTTACAGAAAAGGCAATTTTATGAGATCCTGTTTGCCAATGCTTGATCTTAGAGCATAAGCTACTGGTGTTCTATTCAGAAAAATTTCCCCTGTGCCTATGTGCTCGAGGCTTTTCCACACTTTCTCTTCTATTAGTTTCAGTGTATCTGGTTTTATGTGGAGGTCCTTGATCCACTTGGACTTGAGTTTTGTTCAAGGAGATATGAATGGATCAAATTGCATTCTTACACATACTAACCTCCAGTTGAGCCAGCACCATTTGGTGAAAATACTGTCTTTTTCCCACTGGATGGTTTTAGCTGCTTTGTCAAAGATCAAGTGACTATAGGTGTGTGAGTTCATTTCTGGGTTTTCAATTCTATTCCATTGATCTACCTGTCTGTTGCTGTACCAGTACCATGTAGTTTTTATCACGATTGCTCTGTAGTACAGTTTAAAGTCAGACATGGTGACTGCCCCAGAGGTTCTTTTATTGTTGAGAATAGTTTTCCTTATCCTAGGTTTTTTGTTATTCCAGATGAATTTGCAAATTTATCTTTCTAACTCTGTGAAGAATTGAGTTGGAATTTTGATGGGGATTGCATTGAATCTATATATTACTTTCAGCAAGATAGCCATTTTTACTATATTAATCCTGCTAATCCCATGAGCATGGGAGAACTTTCCATCTTCTGAGATCTTCTTTGATTTCTTTCTTCAGAGACTTGAACTTCTTATCATACAGACCTTTTACTTGCTTAGTTAGAGTCACATCAAGTTATTTTATATTATTTGTGACTATTTCCTGCTGTCTATTCTCTTGGTTGAATTTGCTTCTTTTTATTCCAGTGCTTTCAGATGTGCTGTAAATCTGCTAATGTATGCTCTCTCTAGTTTCTTTTTGGAGGCACTCAGAGGTATGTGTTTTCCTCTTAGGACTGCTTTCATTATGTTCCATACGTTTGGGTATGTTGTAGCTTCATTTCCATTAAACTCTAAAAAGTCTTTAATTTCATTCTTCATTTCTTCCGTGACCAAGTTATCATTGAGTAGAATGTTGTTCAGCTTCCATGTCAACTTTGGCTTTCTATTATTTATGTTGTTATTGAAGATCAGCCTTAGTCCATGGTGAGCTGACAGGATGCATGGGATCATTCCAATGTTCTTGTATATGTGCAGGCCTGTTTTGTGATGGATTACATGGTCAATTTTGTAGAAGGTGTCATGAGGTTCTGAGAAGAAGGTATATTCTTTTGTTTTAGGATAAAATGTTCTACAGATATCTGTTAAATCCATTTGTTTCATAACTTTTGTTAGTTTCACTATGTCTCTATTTAGTTTCTTTTTTCCATGATATGTCCATTGCTGAAAGTGGGGTGTTGAAGTCTCCCACTATTATTGTGTACACTGCAATATGTGCTTTGAGTCTATTAATATTAAGAGATATTGACAAAAAAGATTGTTGCTTCCTATTATTTTGTTGTTAGAGGTGGATTTATGTTTTTTTGTGGTTATCTTCTTTTTGGTTTGTTGAAAGAAAATTATTTTCTTGCTTTTTCTAGGGTGCAGTTTTCCTCCTTGTGTTGGAGTTTTCCAATTATCATCCTTTGAGGGCTGGATTTGTGGTTAGATATTGTGTGAATTTGTTTTTGTCATGGAATATCTATGGTAATTGAGAATTTTGCTGCATATAGTAGCCTGGGATGGAATTTGTGTTCTCTTAGGGTCCGTATCACATTTGCCTAAGATCTTCTAGCTTTCATAGTCTCTGGTGAGAAGTTAGGTGTAATTCTGATAGGTCTGCCTTTATAAGTTACTTGACTTTTTTTTCCTTACTGCTTTTAATATTCTTTCTTTGTTTAGTGCATTTGGTGTTTTGATTATTATGGGACAGGAGAAATTTCTTTTTTGGTCTAGTCTATTTGGAGTTCTATAGGCTTCTTGTATGTTCATGGGCATTTCTTTCTTTATGTTAGGGAAGTTTTTTTCTACAATTTTGTTGAAGATACTTACTGGCCCTTTAATTTGGGAATCTTTGCTCTCTTCTATACTTATTATCCTTAGATTTAGTCTTTTCATTTTGTCCTGGATTTCCTATAAGTTTTAAGTTAGGATCTTTTTGCATTTTTCATTTTCTTTGATGGTTGTGTCAATGTTTTCTTTCTTATATTCTGTGCCTGAAATTCTCTCTTCTATTTCTTTTATTCTGTTGGTAGTGCTCATCTATATGACTCCTGACTGCTTTCCTAGGTTTTCTATCTCCAGAATTGTCTCCCTTTATAATTTCATTATTGTTTCATTTCCATTTTTAGATCCTGGATGGTTTTGTTCAATTCCTTTACCTGTTTGGTTGTGTTTTCCTATAATTCTTTAAGGGATGTTTGTGTTTTCTCTTTAAGGGTTTTTAGCTGTTTACCTGTGTTCTCCTCTATTTCTTTAAGGAAGTTATTTATGTCCTTCTTAATATCCTCCATCAGCATCATAAGGTATGATTTTAAATCCACATCTTGCTTTTCCTGTTTGTTGGGGAATCCAGGACTTGTTATTGTGGGAGAATTGGCTTCTGATGGTGCCAAGTAGTCTTGGTGTCTGTTTCTTGGGTTTGCCTTTCACCATCTGGTTATCTCTGATGTTAGATGTTCTTGCTGTCTCTTGCTGGAGCTTGTTCCTCCTGTGAGTCTGTAAGCCTGTGTCAGCACTCCTGAGAGACCAGCTGTCTCCTGGCAGAACTTGTGCATAAAGGGCTATGGAACAGCCCAACCTGAGAGCAGATCGAGTCTTGAAGGATCCTGACCCAGCTGCTCCACTGATCTTGTATTCCATGTGCTCCTGATTGGCCATGCTCCACACAGTTATTGAGGAGAAAGTGGCTATCTCACCTCTAAGCCTGGGAGCGAAAACACTTCTGGGAGAACAGGTCTCTCCTGGTGGGACCTGTGCACAGCAGGTTGTGGATCTACCTCAGCTCAGGGGTGCAGACCACCCTTTTCTTTTAACATCTAAATTATAGTACTCTGGTCCTAACTGCTACATAATTAAAAATTAAAAATATATTTGGTAATTACTTAATATTCCTTTTATTTCTTGACTATTTTTACTCCCCTGAATTCTGAACCCCATTTTGCAGCTTATGGCAGTCCTGGAACCATCATTACAGATAACAGTTGCTTTTCTCTATTCACTCAAGTGTAACTCAAGGACGAGTCCTCAAGGCATCACTAAGATTGTTCCTGCGCAGAATGGACTTTTCACTAAAGGTTGCTTTAACAGGGAAGGGAATTCTGCACAGGGGAAGTAACTGCTTGTAAAAACTGACTCTCTGATATCAGTTCTTGCTAAAGTTCCATTACAGTACTGGTCAGCCTCCATGATTCTGGAGGCCATTTTCTCATGAACAACTTCCCATGGACTTGTCCTTAGTTCTAGCTCTTGTCCTTTTGCTTGCCTGGAAAAACTTCAAAATTTTGTTCACATATTGAGAAGATTAATTTACCTCATATTTGTATCAACCTCTACCCTCAGCTTAGACTTTATCTTTTATAACTGAAATGCTTGTTGATGTGTTTCCTTAAACAAATCAGCTGGTTTTGTCTTCCCATCTGGACTACAGAAACAGCTGCATTTTTTTTTAAATTTAGCATCATTTCAGTTATAAAATGTTTCATTGGATAAGAAGAATGAATGTAAAGGTGAATGGATTTCTGAAAAGGCAGGAACTGTAAGAAATAGTGCTATTTATGAATGATGTTACTGGGAAAATAATTCATCAACACCATTTACCATTTTGTTATGTTTACACATATATATATATATATATATATATATATATATATATATATACACACACTTACATGTTGAGACAAATGTGAATTATTCTTTTGTTTTGTTTTTATTCAAGTACTTCAGAGGAAAAGGAAGGTATGCTGCAGTACTTAGATGATTTTAGAAATAGGAATAAGGTGGAGAGATAACTCAGAAGTTAAGAGTATTGACTGCCCTTAGAGAAGACTGGGGGTTCAATTCCCCACACCCACATTATGACTCACAATCATCTCTAATTCCAGTTCCAAAGAGTCTGATATCTGCTTCTGGATTCTGCAGGCACCAGGAACATATATGGTGTAAAATACTCATATTCATAAAAGTTTTAAGAATCTAAAAAGAAGTAGAACCATTTTCTACAGCAATCCTATGAGTTTTTGATATGACATTTAGTGCCAGCATAGAAATGTACTGAGGGTGAAGTTAAGGTCTTTTCAGCTTAGTGTTGGAGAAGAATTTTAGCAGCCTAGTTACTGAGAGGCAGTAGAAATATTTTCAAATTCAATTGTGTTTTTCAAAAGAAAAAATAATGAAAATTATCCTTGACTACATGGTTGCCCAGTAATTAATATTATGAGCTTTTAATAAAACCATATTATAGGATTTATATGGCCATAAATAAAGAAGTTTGGCACTCTCCTACGATAATAAACAAAGAGAACTATTTAAAAAGCCTCTGAGACTCATCTCTCTTCTTCTTTGATCCTAAATAAAGACAAAAGACTAAAGAGTGTATGAAACTGATAATAGTTCTAAGCAGGAACAAAATGAAATATCTTAAAAGACGTTTTGTCTATAAGCTCCCTACAATACACAGCGGAAAACAGTGTAAATTAATTTTCAAATGTCACCACAGGGAAAGTAGGGGGAAAGGAGCCTGACTTCCCATCAGTAGCTGTAGAAAATACATTTCAACTCACTACCTCCCGCCAGCTCAGCAGCATCACTGTTATTGAAGAAGAGCAAAGAAAATGTGTGAAGAGAAACAAGTGCACTCAACTTTCAGAAAACAGGAAAACAGGAACTAATGAGGGTCCCTGCCAAATTCCTAAGTCCAGTTTCTTCATCATAAATATACTATTTTGCTTTACTTAGGAGCACCTGTTATGGTCTGTATATGCTTGGCCTAGAGGATGGTACTCTTAGAAGGTGTGACCCTGTTTGAATAGGTGTGGCCCTGTTGGAGTAGGTGTGTCACTGTGGGTGTGGGCTTTAAGACCCTCATCCTAGCTGCCTAGAAGTCAATATTCTGTTAGCAGCCTTCAGATGAAATTGTAGAACTCTCTGCTCCTCCTGCACCATGCCTGCCTGAATGCTACCATGTTCTCACCTTGATGATGATGGACTGAACCTCTGAACCTGTAAGCCAGCCCCAATTAAATGCTGTCGTCATAAGAATTGCCTTGATCATGGTGTCTCTTCACAGCAGTAAAACTCTAAGACAGAACCAAACACTCCTTGTATAAGCTGTGAGTTATAGTGAAGTCAGACAGTGCTAGAAAAGCTTCTATTTCCTGCTAAAGGTTTCTGCTCTTCTTTGGTTTTAGAATGTTTAAGCAGGGATTGCCTTGGACTGATATCCCCTGACTCCACAGAAACAGAGAAAAGAAAACAAGCACTGTCCAATTCATGCACACATCCTTATCACAAGTCAGTGCTTGTTTGGGCACATCTAACAGAAGTTCTCAGTTGTAATTTGATTTTCACAGTTGTTTATCTAATCGACCTCTCTTCACATCAGTGTTGTGCACTAGATTACTGTTTTTTCTTGTGCTACTTTTACTCCCCCATTTCTTTATTGTTTGTGAGGAGTGGCACACTCATGATTTGGCCCACATGTAGAGAGTAGAAGGAAACTTGCGGGAGCCATTTCTCTCCTTCTACCATGTGGGTCCAGGGAATTGAATTCAAGGGACCAGTCTTGACAGCAGGTGTCCTTATCCACCAACCCATGCCATCAACCCTTCTCCTATTCTAATTTTAGAAGAGCCAAAATCTTTGTCTATCTGTTCCTCCTGGTGCTCATAGTTGAACCCTGAGGGTAGACTTTGAAATACAAAGTGTCACATTCGTGATCACTTGCAAGTTAAAAGACCTGTTTCCAGCTCCCAATTAAAGGTAAGACTTGACTAATTCCTCCTTATTGTCCATTATTAGACGGCTTTAAAGTAATTTGAGCAAAAGCTGTTTGCCTGAGAAAAGTGTTAAAAGAAACTGAATTTGACAGGCAGGAATGTTTTGGTTGAGTAACCTGTTAGATGCAGGGTATACACTGAAAATGAAAATGACATCCTTTAGGTTTTGAAATATTTCTGTCCTTTGATTCTTTTTTTTTTTTTTTTTTTTTTTTTTTTAAGAAATCTAGTAACTGACAAATTCACAAAGAGGCTCATTTAACAGTTCCAGTTAATTGTGAACAACATACAAGCCCTTCAAGTGCATTATCCATCATCAGCATGAAGTCACTGTCCTTGAAAATATTTCAGAAAATAATGAAAATGAGCAAAACCTCTTTAAAGGGGCTGAAGGTTGTAACTAGTGAATTAATTCAAATAATGCCATTCTCTTGGAGTGAGCAAGTATTTATAAAACTCCCTGGTCCATAAGAAGATGAAAACATCCTGATATTGCCAAGAACATTTTTTATTCAATGCTTGCTCTTTTTAAATTCCTCTTACCACTTTCTTGACTACTCAGAGCAAAGACATCAAGAATAAAAAGACAGTTTCTTTCCCAGAGAGAGTTTATATTTAATATTATCTTTTGAATATATATGATATTTATAGAATTCAGTGTAACAATAACTCTTAGGATGAAAGTATTTGGGAGAATGTTCCTTGATCTTTTGTGTA
The DNA here is from genome assembly GCA_902729485.2 of Mus minutoides. NCBI lineage: Eukaryota > Metazoa > Chordata > Mammalia > Rodentia > Muridae > Mus > Mus minutoides. The sequence goes on along the minus strand of LR756404.1, from coordinate 862,000 downwards.
TACTTCAACAAATGCTTGTTTTTATTTTATTGTGTTTGATTTGACAGCGTTCTGACTATTGAGCATTCAGTGGAGAAATATAGACAATGCCCCTATTATTATAAAGAATGAATTACATCAAAGAACATAGACAATAAACAAAATAAGAATTAATCATATAGATTTTCAGTAAGTGATAACAGCTGCAGAAAAATAGACTAAGTTGAGGTCCCAGAACAGGATAGTACAATTATAGATGTGTTCAGGGAAGAATACTGGTAATACTACATTTAAACAGAATAAAGAATGGTACTGGAGAATGTAGCTCAGTTGTTAGAGTACTTGCCTCTCATGCATGAATACTCCTAAGATTTATCCTTAACACTATATAAAGACCAGGCATAGTAGTGCATAGCCCTAATCCTAGCACTGGGGAAGTAGATCAGCTACATACTGAGTTTTAGAGGTGGGAGTGTGAATGTGAAGGAAGATTCAAATATTTTAGACAACAAACTTCTTTTAAAGAAATAATATTTATGCAACAATTATATGTCAGGCAAGATTAGGGCAAGTGATACAGAACAAATAAAAGCTAGGCTTTCTCTGCCAAGGGTTTAGAGTTAAGTAGGGTACATATCTTGAGCATGTTGGCATAGGGTAGGGGCTGAGGAGATGAGGGGGGTAAGAGTGTTTGCTCTACAAGTCTGAGGACCTGAGTTCCTATTCCTAGAACTCACTTGGAAAGTCACATGTGGTCACATACATCTATAACCCAAGCCCCTTTGGGAGTACTGTCATGAATAACTGTCTCCTGAACCAAGCAACTGCCATCTTAAAGAATTCAGCTGCATCATCCCCATTTGCTTGCCAAAGATATTCTAAATAAGTTTGTTGACACATTACAGCCTACATAGAGAGGAGGTGAAGGTCACTGGAGGGCTATATGGGAATCCCTCATGCCTCTTGGGTAGAGCTTTTCAGATGTAGCCCATTGAGGCAGGACTGCTATCTTCAAGCATCCCTCTCACCTACTTTATACAAGGAAACAGGATAAACTCTTCTGGCAGAATCATGCCTAGGTTTGTTTGGGGATTTTGGGAGGAGAGGCAGATATTGCTTAGTTTCCCCTGTAAAGGACTTTAAGCAAAAGGGTGAGAAACAGGAGGAAAGCTAGGGCTTGCTGGCTGCCAACCTAGTTCCAAGTTCAGTGGGGTAGCCTGGCTCATACCAGTAGGACACCTAAGTCCTTCTCTGGCCTTTGCACTATCACAAGGGCATGTGTACCTGTATACACATTTGTATATACACAACAAGCACTCTCTCTCTCTCTCTCTCTCTCTCTCTCTCTCTCTCTCTCTCTCACACACACACACACACACACACACACACACACACACACACACACACACAATTGGATAGCTGCAAATAGTTTTCTTAAGTCACTAGCAAAACATTTTCTCTATGACCATTTTTCCTTCATTTACTGCCTGGCTCTCAACCTGTGGATTTTGACTCTTTTGGAGGTTGAAAAGCTCTTTTACAGGGGTTGCCTATCAGATATCCTGCTCATGAGATATTTGCATTATGATATATAACAGTAGCAAAGTTACAGTTTTGAAGGAGCAATGAAAATAATTTTATGGTTGGGGTTCACCACAGCATGAGAAACTATGAAAGGGTTACAGTGTTAGAAGGACTGAGAACCACTGCTCTAGTACCCCATTTGTTTTCATTTTAAGAAGAATATGACACATTCATTCATACATTACATAGGCATACACACACATTTCTATATGTGTATTTCAGGTTGGAGCATTTATCAGTATCAAGGTTTAACTGCCTCAGCATCCTTTGATCTTGAACTGTAGAAATGGAATCTGAAAGCATCTCACAAATCTTGGACCTATCCTGAAAATTCACTTGCGAACTAAACTGTTTCCTCCATGGCATAGAGCTATGTATTGTATCCATATCATGCTAGATAGCTCAAGTTCAAATAAAAAAAAATTGAAAGGCCTCGAAGGAATCATTAAACTGGAATAAGAATGCTACCTCTGAGACAAACACTGGGGAAAATGTCCAATCTCTCATGTTCTATTTAGAGGCAGCTGGTTATCATCCATGAGATGAGTGAACTCTAATAAATCAAAGCCAAAAGCTAAGTACCTTGTTCTGCCCATAAAAGACCCTTATTTCCTCAGTATTCTGGGGTATAATTTCAACTTTTCATTTCCTTTGTGTTTTTGCTAAGTTCCTCATCAAAGTGGAGTGAGAAGATGTGTCAGGAAGAATCACTTAGAAGCAAGGCACTTAAAACTAAGACCCTGTATAGAGTAAAAATCAGAATCTTGTTCTTCACATTTTCTCATAGCAAAATAATAAATAATTTATTCAGAAACAGTCACATTTTTTTTTCAAATATCTTCACCGTATGGCTATTCAATTCCTTATGTTAATAAGAGTTTTTCATAATCTGGGACTCTATGCACACTTCAAATCTATTTGGTAAAATATGAAAAAAAATTCCATATAGACTATATGAAATTCTGCACCTAATTATATAAGGTTTCTTGTTTGGTTAGTTTTGGTTTTTTGAACTTATGCAGCCCTGTCCTGAAACTCACTTTGTAGACAAGGCTGAGAATCACTTGTCTCTGCTTTTCAAGTGTTGTTATTAAAGGTGTGTGTTACCACTTTCAGTTAATTACATATGTTTAAAAATGTTTCTTATGAAAGGTAAAAAGGGAACTAAAGTTTGTAAAGGATACAAATGACATAGCGAGCGTAAAATGTGATTTGCCCTTTGCATGCACCATAACAGTAACATATGGTCCTAGTAAATAAAGACAGTAATAATAGAAATTTCAGTTTTAATGGAGTCTGGACCTTGTACGAAATGGCATGCAAACCAACACTGTAACTTGAGTCTGGCTCAGAGATTTCTGGATTGTTCACATAAGTATTTTGAAAATAATTTAAGGCTATTACCCAAGATGAGAATGGCAATTAGATTAGGATCGATGAGAAACAGCACACCAATTTATTTTCAAAGTGTGCCTTTTTGTTTTTACAATCTTGCTGACATTGTTCCAATAATCATAATAATATGAAAATAAATCAATATGTAAAAGCATGAATTTAACATATTTAAATGAATGTCTAGTGTCTTAGATAGGGCTTCTATTCCTGTGATAAATCATGACCATAAGCAAATTGGTAAGGAAATAGTTTATTTTACTTACACTTCTACATCACAGTGTATTATAAAAGGAAGTCAGGCTAGGGACCTGGGAGTAGGAATAGATGCAGAGGCTGTAGAGGTTCATTATTTACTGGCTTGTTCTCCATGGCTTTCTCAGTATGTTCTCTTATATTATGCAGGACCATCTTCCTATGAATGGCACTGCCCACAGAGATATGGGACCTTCTATGTCAATCACCAATCAGAAAAAAATGCCATACAGATTGGACTATAGACCAATACTAATGAGCTATTTCTTAACTGGTATTCCTTTTTCCCAGATATATCTAGATTTGTATTGACAAAAGCCAAGAAGCACATATATTCACATATATAATACTCTTATATAATACTAAGTCCTCATGCTCTTATAGAGAATTCACATTACACGAGAGGGTTGTTGTTTCTTTTCATTTGTTTCTTCCACCTTGTTAGTCACTGCTCAAGTCCACCAGCAGTGATATTATACTAAAATACCAAAATACTAGTCAGTATTGAGGTAGCCCTTGATAATTGTTCCTAACCAGGGGTTAGATTCCTAACCCAAGAGTAACAATAAGAGCTAACACCCACAGAGAGTGTGGGTGCTGGAAATTGTGCTAAAATGCAGTAATGCTTAGCATTGCTTGGCTGTTTTCTACCCGGTAGACACTCGATTTTACCTGCGTTATCTGTTTGTGTTACTTATCCTTCCACATGAAATTCTCATTTTATTAATTCTCGTTTTATAGATGCAGAACCATCTGGTTCCATTGGGTAATAGCATCTGATGGTCACTCAAGGTAACTCCCTCAGCCATTCTGTCATGAAATTTTTGTTATAGCAACAGAAGTAGCAGCAGTATTAAGCGAGCTGTTTGCATTGATTCCTATAAAATCCACAAGGGCACTATGAATCAGAAACTATTCTTCCAATGTATAGAGAAGGAAATAAAGTTTCGTGGGCTTAGAGACACATGTGAGTGAAAAAAAAAGCAGAACTGCTCACACTTGGGTTTATTTTTTAACTGTGCATGTTTGTCCTGTGTATTCAGAAGATGGTATTTGATCTGCTGCATTCTGTAGGCAAACCAACTATCCTCCTTAAGAAGTCCTTGACTGAGTTAGAAAGATTTTCTTTTCAAAGTTTATTTGAATCCTAACCACAAATTGCTTTACACAAAAAAGTACACTTAAAGTCCACAATTACATTTGAAGGGGAGTCTCTGAACATGAGGATAAGGCTAGACGAAAATTGTTACCAGTTTTTATTTCTACTTCAATTTAAAAAAAAAATAGGAACTTTTACTATTAGTGTGTGGCTGACTTGGGGGAATTCCCAATAGTATTTTTAGCAGGGAGTAAGACATTCCTTTGTTAATCTTTAACTATTTATTATGTTTCAAGAACAGAGCATCTATTACCTACTGATTTTGAGGGTTGGATATTTCTCTCATAACAGATGGTCTATTGTTCATGTCTTGATTCCTCTGACTTTCTAATTGCTAATATATTTGCTACTACTAATTATACCTTAGCAGTAACCCCACTCCAGTGAGAAGGAGCTTATGGTTGTTTTTTATACGGCTAGTGCTTCCATTTTTATAGCTTTCCCTATGAACTCATTTTCAGGAAATGCATAAGATTTCACACAATGGATGAAGGTACAGTTATCTTCCTAATGTTTTGAACAAAGAATAAGCATCTAGACAGTCAATAAGGGAATGTAAGGAAACAGAAAAAAAATTATTAGTCAAGACCACGAAGCACAACGCGGAGAATAGAGCCATCCATTCTCAGACTACTCAATTCCATACTTGAAATCTCTCTCTGCATGCCTGGCCAGTAACCAACCAGCCCTGACTTATACATGACTAAAAATAAGGAGCTATAAATAAAACAGTTGGCCTAGTGCCTGGACATAGAATAAATGTAAGCCCTTAAGAAATGTAACAATTGTGACTAAAATGATTGCCTATTCCTCAGAGGGCCACAGCAACACCTGGCAATTCGTAGTCATACCACATGGAGAGGCTTCAATCTCATTCCCTGTGCTTAAAATCAATGGCTACACAGGGAACAGAAGAAACCCATATTTTGATGGTGTTTATTGAAAATAGAAAAATCAGGGCTCTTGATTAACTTCTTCGGAATAAAATGTGAGTCAGTGCAGGAACCTCAAATAGCACACAGTTTCTTCACGATTCTTTTGTGTTTCCTCATTCCTGGAAGCCTAAAACATTTCAGTCCATGAAGGTCCATGAATACCTTATTTTATTTCAATCTCTCCACGATACTATTGGTTATTATTGCTATCTCTAGCTTTTAAGTGATAAAACTGAGACACAGCTAGGCAACTTTAGAGAAAATTTTCTAAACCAAATAATTCCAACACCAGAGCCCAAAGTTTAAGTAGAGTGCAATCTTATCAGAATGTGTGTGTGTCTGTGTGTGTCTCTCTGTGTGTGCTTGTGTGTGAATGATTATGGAAAAAGTGTCACTTGTGTTAGGAGCACAAAAGTGTAGTATAGAGTAGAAGAAGTATACTGAAGCCAATTACACAAGCAATCTTAAAATAAGTTGCAATGGCAGGAGAAAGCACTGCAAGGAAAGTTTACAGAAGGGCTGCAAAGTGACACTGGTATAAAAGGAAAAGAGGATGCATAGCAGAGGAAACACACACAAAGTCTCTGGGTAACAAGGGAATGTGATGCTTTCATTTATGACTAGACTGTAAGAAGTGAAGGAGAGGGGATAGGAAGATGTGAGCGAAGATGGACAGGGTAGAAACATCTAAAAGTACTCTGAAAGGCTAATCTTCTGTGAAAGTCTAAGGGCTGATAGAAAGCTGTATGTATTTTAAATCTCCCAGTCAATTTAAATTGCCTTTTAAAGAAATGACTCCTAGAAATGAAAAGCCATTACCCAAAGACTGACTTTAATGGCCAGGATGCCAGGTATAGGATTGGGGGAAGGAGCATACATTTGGCCCAGACACATCTCTTACTAACCCTTTGCATCATACTGTAGAACTTGCTTAAGTATAGATAAGGAGTGCTTTTCTTAGTTGTAGATATGAGCTGTCATTATTTTTAAGAACATGTGAAATGTTCAGGTCTCAGCCAGTTCCTTCAAATATTCTTTTATGTACTATCTTCCTTTGGACTGTGGCTTTAGTTCCCGTTTTTCTTCATGTTACCTTCATTAATAGATGTATTCTCTTTCCTTCCCTCATTGCTGTCACTTGTTTCTTCCATTTCCTTAGCTCTGACTCCCTCCATATTTGCTATAATAGTATGTTTTAGTATACTTATAATAATATACTCTGTTATGCCACCCCTCTTACTTGAAATCTCCTTTTAGTAATACTTTAACTGTACATTGAAGGCTTTTATGTCCCTTTGTTTATAAAACTTCACTTTCTGATACTTGCAAAAGCTATTTTCCCTTATGAAACAAGTCAGAACCTTAAAGGTGTAATTGCTGGGTTAAACATTCCATTTTGTTTTGAGGTTATCTCTTTTTCTGTGCAAATAAAATTCTTACTTTTTTTTAAACCAATGAGTATAAATTTATTAAAGCAGCAGCAAGCTTTCTTTCTTTTTTAATTTTCTGTCTTATGATTTGAGTTTGTCATTTCTTCACAGATATTTTCCCAACATTTCTTGTAGAACACCATCTTGGAAGACACTCAATTCCTAGATGAGATTTAAGAGCAACCAACAGTCTAGCATTTTCATGCAGGTGATAGAAACACCCAGTGTATATGGCTTACTATGCAAGGTTCCTTATGTAATATCAAATTAGTCAAGACAGTTATGCTCTGTGTATAAGTTGCTTTCAATCGAATTGAGGAGATAAAACAATAAATGTACCAATTTTTAAAACAAAGCTATATGTACTGACATATTAATAGCACACTATGAGACACAATAGAGAGACAAGGGAGACAGCAATCAATATATAAAAAAAGTCATCTTTGAAAAATTTGTAAAGGAGATAATGGCTTTAGATGAGCCATTATGATGATTTTTAATGTGAAAAACAAGAAGATGGTGGGTATTTCAATGAAAGAAATCCAAAAAGAAATAAATAAAGAAAGAAAAGCAAGCAAGCAAGGAGAGAGAGAGAGAGAGAGAGAGAGAGAGAGAGAGAGAGAGAGAGAGAGAGATATGGTTTTGCCACACTTAAGTGGGTCATTATAGCCTTCCAGATCACAAATACATGAAGGAGTCATAATAATTTTTGGGAATTAAATAAAATATTGATGTAATTTTCCAATTGTTGAATATATAATATACATCACTATTTTTTCTTACAGCTTTATATAAGTAACATCTATAAATTTCACATTGAGATTATGGATTATTAGAACCATTTTCACGTTTGAGGAGGCAAGCTCATAGAGGATCAATTAATTGTCAAGGCCATACAAACAGTTAAAGGAAGAATTAGGACTTAGAATTTTAAGTATAGGTCCTTAACCACATGCTGTCAGCTTCAAAGGTAATATATTTGTAACCTTTCCAGCACACCCTCATTCAAGATCTCCCCTTCAGGTATTCAATATGACACATTCCAGTTTCTGTCTCATAGCAGTATCAGTGACAAAGTAACATCCTCCAAGTTTTCCTACTTCCTCTAGTCATTAGTATAAAGGTTTAAACAAATAGCTTTTAAAATAATAATTTGAATGGTATAGAAAATTTTGTTTCAGAACTTGGACAGTGCTAAAGACCTGTGCTACTTTTAAACTTAATGGTGTTTTTCCTAATTTTCTATAAATATTTAAAGCCTGCTGAGCACCAGGCACAGAATCTCTGGAAAGTCATTTGGAAACGTCTTGAAACACTCATGAAAATATGAAACTAGATGTATCTAGGATGAAGCTATACAAAGGAATTTTGTTGACTTTTCCTATTTAAAGGAACTTCCATCCAGGATGTTATTATGGTGAAGTAAATAGTCAATTTTTACAGTAGTCCATTATACACTAATATTAACACTAAAGGGCAGTAAATTAGCCTCCTTGTGGCTCTAATTAGCTAAGGAAAATTCTAGTAAAGAGGAAATGAATGATGATTTTAAAAATCAATGAGTACCTTTGAATATTTTAATCTGTTTTCACCATAATGTGCCTGCAAATGAGTAGCTGAAAGTCCATCTCAGAATGGGAATAAAACTCTTGGGACACGGTAAGGAATCAAAGAGTCAAATGTGCTACTGCTAAGGTGCCAAGTGCTGACTTTAGTAGAATTTGTATTTATTTTACCTCAAATTGACATTTCTGGATGAATAGGATGTATTGTATCTTTTAGGGAAATTATTTAACTCTTGAGACACACCATTCCTTAAAACAAATTGACCAAAAATAGGAAGAAAAATTACAACTCCTTGCATAAAAAGTAACAAGAGAAATGAAAATAACTTACCAGTGCAAGACAATAAAAATATTGTGCAGTTAGAGAGTAGAAATAAAACGAATATCACTGATAATTTCCTCAAAGGGTTTGGCTCTCAAAGTTAAGTTTCTTAAAGGTAGATAGAGGTTTTTGCAAGAACATGGTAATTAGGCAACATACTCACAAGGAAAATACTCCATTTAAAGCAATATTGGAAAGTTATACATACAAAACAGTATTATAAAATTAAAAAACTAGATTTTTATCATTTTATGACTGTAAGGAAAGAAGTTGAAAGCCGAACAATATTGACTAGTTATTATTACTCAAAACTGCGTCACTACCATACATATAACTCATAATGTCTTTGGCTTGAACGCATAGGTAATAGCTTCTGCTTCATCTGTGCAACATACATCTAATAGAATGGTACCAGACTTTATTTTCTAGACTCAGTGTGGATGACCAGTGTTGTTTCTTTACATGTATGATGTCAACATTGTTTGTTTTGGGATCAGCTCTATCTGAATCAAAATTGTGAAACATGCTATTTATGTATTTTATTTTAGAGTCTATATTGTAGCTCCACTTACCTGCACTAGAGACCTTAGACTCATTGTTTTGGCATATTCATTCCTTTATAAAATTGGCCCAGGCACTTCACTCACACTGAGCTATCACTGATGAATGAGTAGTCAATGCGGAAGAAGGTTTGGTATACTAGAGAATAATTCCTTAAGTTTCAGATCATTGAATTTTATGTGCTAGTTGACAGGCAGAAGTTATGGAAGAAGAGAAAGTATTTGACCATTCCTGCTGTTATTATTTATAGTATATAAAGGGGGTATCTCTTCCACATACAAACTATTTTCCACAGGAGGAAATATAGTTACTTTAGTATAAGTGGGCATCAGAACTAGAGAAAACTACATTTAAAAAGGCACAGTGGTTTAGTAAAGAGTAACTACAAAATGTCTCCTTTGGAAAGCAATTGCTGATAAATGAATTTGTGGGCCTAGGAAAGATACTTTTTCCCCTTTATGGAAAATGCAGTTACCACTGAATGTTGGGGTTTTTGTGATTAACTACCTCATCATTAGTGAACAAACCAGTCACTTTTCAACATTGCAGATTTGCCTCTGTGATTTCTGTCTTCCTGATACTTTTCATCTCACTTATTTCAGATGACTAGATTTGAGAGTATATCTACATTACCAGTTTGCATTCCCACTGAGATTCTCCCCAAATTACTCATATTGAAACACTGCACTTCAAGAAGACCGTGATTGTGTACTAATTAAACATTGCATACTCTTCAAAAACAAAAAGCAAGCAAACAAACAAAACCAAAACCAAAGAACAACAACAACAACAACAAAAAATAAAATAACAGGAGCAGAGCTCAACTATGTATGGTATTATGCTCAGCATTAACACATTTTATGACTGGACTCATCACCCAAAGAGATTGCTATGTTTGAATGTGGCCAAATTTATAGAATATACCTTATATATTCTTGTTCCAATTCTGATCCTAATAGTGGAAGTAGCTATTCTTTCTAATTTCCTACAAAATCTGAATGATAGTTTAATAAACACTGAACATTTTTCACTAGGCATGGGACTTTTGTAGCATTATTTTCTGTAATTTAATACAAGTCATTTGACTTATTTTATGTTTATATACTCTTCATCCAGCTTTATGCTTATTTCAGCATCTAGCTACAGCTTTCAACTATTGGAGAATTAAGGATAGAAATTTCTAGTGTGGGTGAAAGTTAGATATCAAATTGAAATGCAGAATAATAAAGGTATTTGCCAGCCAGACTGCTTTTAACTTGCAGATGTCAACTTGACTAGGGACTGTCATTGGATTAACTAGACTATGACTGACTAGATAAGGGTACAGAATCACAGGTAGAATAAAGTGTAATATTTGTGGATCCTGGTTCTAAATACATTACTCCAAGCTGTACAAAGCCATTTTTCTCCTATAGGAAAGGAACAAAGACTTTAGTTTTCCTTGTTTTATAGTGGTAAAAACAACAGTGGTAGCAAGGAGTTTTAATCTCAAAAATAATTATTCTTGGCTCAATGTTGAAGACAGTGCACCTCAGGGTTACTATGAACTTAAATATCTAATAACCAGTTATCTCATTAGTAATGCTGTGTGATTTATTCTCTGACACATAGAGTCATCTGAATCCTTCCATGGGGTTTAGAATTCTACAACTATTCATACATATCTTTCTTGAAATGTCAGAACAACACAGTTATCTTCTGACAGTTATATAAAAGAAACTCACTAATTAGTTTAATCAAACACACATTTTAAGGTTATAAGAAACATCCTGCATTGTTTTATCATCTATGAATGTTTAATTACACACACACACACACACACACACACACACACACATACACACACACATACGCACACACATACACACACACAGAGTTTATTTGCCAAGTGATGTGAATTTTAGTAGGATGTTTGCCACCAGGTACTCACTGAGGCCTGAATAATATGAGTCATAAAAAACATCTTAAGTTCTGGTCAAAGTTCAAAAAGTAATAATGACACAAATGCCCGGTAAGAGGGAAATTCTTCTTGAAATGAGAAGGATTAATTATAGCTGATAATTGCATTAACAAATAATGGTAATACATAATGTAATTTCATTAAATTTTGAAGTACAGTTTTTTAGAGTGACAAGATAGCAAACATCCACATTAAAGAAAGATAAAGACCCCATATATATTGATACATATATATGCATATAAATGTATAAATGTGCATATATATATATCCAGAAGGATTATTTCTGTGGCAAAATTCTGTTAATTTCTTAAAGACAATAATGTTATAATACTTGATATTTGGGAAAAACTATTTATGATGTAAGATTAGAGAGCATAGGCTGAAAGGGCTATGAAGCATCCCCATGCTTTTGATAAAGCTAACAGAGGAAATCTAGATTATTAGGTGATAATTACTTTATGAAGAATTTAATATCTCTTATTTATGATTAATAATTCACAAATGTAGCTCAATCTATAGAAGTAAGAGGAAAACAAACAAACAAAAAGATAAAAGAAAGTAAAAGTGTTTAAAGGAGGATTAATAAAGTACAAAATACAATAATATGTATCAAATACCAGCTAGATCTTACTCAAATTCACACTGTATTGACTAAATCTGTAATGGGGCTTGAGATCCTTCAGTTGTTAATTCCAAGTGATTTTCATGGTGTTGGTCAATGGAACATAGACAAAGACATGTTTACAGAAAACCAGAGGATTTTTAAAAACAGCTTTTCTATTAGCATATGCTAATTGTACACAACAATGTGTTTCACTGTGATACTTTAATACATTTATATATAACGTGCTTCATTGAATAGTCTGAGTTAATGATTAACTACAGTAATTCAGTTTCACATTAAACTCATTAAAACTTTATTCAGCATTTCTAGTGTAAGACTATGTAGGAAGCTACCTGAAGTCAAACCTCTGTCTCCTTCTTCAGTTTACAGTCTAGCTAGAAAGTCAATATTTTACAAGTGAATCTCCACAAGACAACACAAAGAGTTCTTCATGCTCAGGTCTGGATACAGCTTTGCACAATGTGGTATTTAAATAGTTGTTAAGTAGAACCCAAAAGGAAATTATACTGAGGAACAGCGAGGGAGTAAAGCATACAACATACATGGGTGACTTAAGTTCACATTCTGAAACTATTTCACAGGTGATGTTTTTCCATTAACATTAAACAAAGCAACTTTCCTCCCTCATCTCCTCATTGAGGGGCAGACACATTTTAACATCGTACTAAATGTGTAAATTGAATTTTGATACTATCATCTCACACTCTGCACATGAACCTTCCCAACATGTGAAACAGGAGTAGGATGAATCCCATTTCAAAGCAAATCTGAGTAATATCCAGGGACTAGAGGTACTACAGGAACATTATTAAAAGGAGGAGAAATTAGATTTAGGGTCTCCTCAGATCTTCATCCTTCAATGATGTTTTAACATTCGATGTGGACATAATTTAATGAAAATAAAATTATATATCTGAAACTTAAACTGCACATGCTGCTCAATTTTTTTCAGCCTTAGTTCACTTTTCAATGTTAAAGATGGGTAGGATCCTAATAAGAATAAATTATATTGCTGAAATCAGAGAGCAGGGCACTCACTTTTTATCACACATTCACAATGTGTTTACCTCAACTCTTGTGTCTAGTGCACCATAAAACCTCAACATTTACTTCCTGAATTGTAAAAATGCTTTAAAAATAATTGTTACTTTCATATTAGTGGCATTCACTTTTAAAAATATGACTGAAATGAAGCCTCTAATGACTGATATTTCCTCTAGTTTTAAATCTATTTATTCTGGACATTCATCTTTTCAAATCTAGATATACATTTAACCCCTGCTCCCAAATGACTTGAGGCATTAGAATGCCCCACCAGGAAAGATATTTGTGCTGGGAATAGGTTATCAAGACATTCAACTAGAAATTGTTTTGGTTTCCCTTTCTGGTTTTCAGTAGATTTTCTGAAAGTGCATCTTATTTTTAAACTAATGACTTTATGTGTTTATCACCTAGCTATCTATCTGAAAGAGAGAGGGAGAAAGGGTATGTATCTGTATGTCTCTCTGTGTGTCTCTCTGGACATGTTATGCTATGTATGGTACATGTGTACCATGGTAGAAGTTGAAGTAAAGCATTTTGGGAGCAGGTTTTCTCTTTTGCCCTTGTTTTGTGGCATGGACTCTCTTGTACTTTTTGTTCCTACATTATATATTCCAGGCTGGCTTGGCTCACAGGCTTTCAAGATATTTTCTTTACAAACTCACAAAAGGAATGCTGAGGTTACAAATGTGCAATATGAAATCAGAGGCCTGATATCTGCCCAATGCTATATCCTGCTTTCCCCTCAGGAGGTCCTCAGTAACCAAAGACACAGGTGAGAATTACACCCAAATACCCATACCATCTGGGAGACCCAGACATCTCAGTTGATATGAGACCTACCCCCAAACCCCTGAGCTCAACCTTCCTTCCAGCCCACTTTCCCACCTGGACCAGATCAACTGCCCAATACCTGCCCAAATAATACAGCTTTCAATCCTTCCAGGAGGCCCACAGTATCCAAGGGCACACACAGAAGGTATACAGTAACCAGGGACACAAGAGGTCTGCTCTAACCAGAGAAAGAGGAGGCCCACCATAACCAAAGACAACACTGCCTGTCTCCAAGGAGACCACCTCTAACTCAGGTCACATAACTCTACCTGCCTTTAAGGAGGTTGATTCCAGTCAGAGACAACCAGGTCAATTAACAACAGAGAGAACCAGATGACCAGAGGCAAGTCAAGATCGTAAGGAACAGAACCCAATGCCATTTGGCAACATCAGAACCCAGGTCTCTTACCACAACAAGCCCTGAATAACCTAACACATCTGAAAAGCAAGACAATGACCTAAAATCCCATCTCATGAAGAGGCCTTTAAGGAGGATATAAAGAACTCCCTTAAAGGAATAGAGGAAAACACAGGCAAACAAGTAAAAGCTCTTAAAGAAGAAACAAACTGCTTAAAGAAATACATTCTCTCTGTAGGCCCTCAGGGCTTCAGTCCTTTTCCCTCACCCAATTTCGGATCATAACACACACCCCCCCCCATCCACTTTCCCTCCCAAGTCCTTCCCTCCCTCCCTCCCTCCTCACTTATGATTGCTTTCTTCTCTCTCCCAAATGGGAATGAGGCGTCCTCCCTTGGGCACTTTAGCTTGTTGAGCCTTTTGAATTCTGTGGACTGTATCTTGTGTATTCTCTGTTTTTTGTTTTGTTTTGTTTTGTTTATTTTTTTTTGCTAATACCCACTTATTAGTGAGTACATACCATGCATGTCCTTTTGTATCTGAGTTACCTCACTCAGAATAATATTGTCTAGTTCCATCCATTTGCCTGCAAAAGTCAGGATGTCCTCATTCTTAATAGCTGAGTAGTATTCCATTGTGTAAATGAACCACATTTTCTGTATCCATTATTCTGTCCTGGGATATCTAGGTTGTTTCCAGCTTCTGGCTATCACACATAAGGCTGCTATGAACATAGTGGAACTCATGTTCCTGTAGAATGGTGGGCCATCTTTTGTGTATATTCCCGAGTGGTATAGCTGGGTCTTCGGGTAGATCTATTTCCAATTTTCTGAGAAACCACCCAATACAATCAAGCATATGAAGGAATTGAACAAAACAGCCAAGAACTAAAGGTGGAAATAGAAACAATAATGAAAATATAAAGGGATGTAACCCTGAATATGGACAACTTGGAAAAGAGATCAGGAGCTCCAGATGTAAGCATCACCAACAGAATGCAAGAGATAGAAGAGAGAATCTCAGGCATAAAAGATACCATAGAAGATATTGACATGTCAGTCAAAGAAAATACAAAGTGTCCCAAAGCTCCTAAACCAAAATATCCAGGAAACTAAGGACAAAATGAAAAGATCGACCCTAAGAATAATAATAGAAGAGTGAAGAATCCCAGCTCACAGGGCCAGTAAACAGCTTCAACAAAATCATAGGAGAAAACTATTCTAACCTAAAGAAAGAGATGGCCATAAATGAACAAGAAGCCTATATAACAGCAAATAGATTGGACCCGAAAAGAAAACCCTCTCATCACATAATAATCAAAACACTAAATGTGTAGAACAACGAAAGAATATTAAAAGGTGTAAGGGAAAAGTCCAAGTAACATACAAATGCAGACCTATCAGAATTACACCAGACTTCTCAACAGAGACTCTAAAAGCCAGAAGATCCTGGACAGATGTAATCCAGACCCTAAGAGATACTATACCCAAAAAAGCTCTCAATCATCATAGATGGAGAAAGCAAGATATTCCATGACAAAACCAAATATACACACTACATTTCTACTAATCCAGCCCTACAGATGATACTGGAATGAAATCTCCCAACACAAGGAGGGTAACTGCACCCAAGAAAATTCAAGAAAGTAAATATAAGAAACTAAGCATTTTACAATACACCCAGAAGAAAATCATACACACATAATACCACCTCCAGTGATAAAATAACAGGAACTAACAACCATCTGTCTTTAACATCTTTCAAAATCAATTGGGTCAGTTTACCCCACAAAACAACACAGGCTAATAGACTGGATACATAAACAGGATCTCGTATTTTGCTGCATACAAGAAACACACATCAGTTACAAAGACAGACCTAGACCTCAGAGTAAAAGACTGAAAAAAAAGTTTTCCTAGCAAATGGTCCCAAAAAGCAAGCTAGAGTTGCCATTCTAATATCTAATAAAATAGACTTTATCCAAAAGTTATCAAATGAGATGGAAAAGGACATTTCATATTCATCAAAGGAAAAATCCATCAAGAGATGTTCATTTCTGAATATCTATGCTACAAATGTATTCACATTTGCATAAAGGAATTTTACTGAAGCTCAAAACTCAAATTGTGCCTCATAAAATAATAGTGGAAGACTTCAACAACCCACTCTTAATGGACCGGTCATTTAAAAAGAATCTAAACAGGGACATATTGAAAATAATAGAGGTTATGAACCAAATGGATTTAATAGATATCTACAGAAAATTTCTCCCTAAAACAAAAGAATATATCTTCTTCTCAGTACCTCATGGAATCTTCTCCAAAACTGACCATATAACTGGACATAAAACATGTCTGAACAGATACAAGAAGAGTGCAATTCTATCTATGAATTCTATCAGATCACTAAGGAATAAGGCTAGACTTCAAAAACAACAAAAATAATGGGAAACCCACATACTTGTGGAAACTGAACAGTTCTCTGCTCAATGATAACTTAGTCAGGGAAGAAATAAAGACAGAAATCAAAGAATTTCTAGGATTCAATAAAAAGGAAGACACACACTTATGGGACACAATGAAAGCAGTATTAAGAGGAAAATTAATAGCACTAGGTGCCTTCATAAAGAAATTGGAGAGATCCCATACAAGCAACCTAACAGCACACCTGAAACCTCTAGAACAGAAAGAAGAAAACAGTCCCAAGAGGAGTAGATGGCAGGAAATAGTCAAACTCAGGGCTAAAATCATCCAGTTAGAAACAAAGAGAATGGTATGAAGAATCAACAAAACTAAGAGCTGGTTCTTTGAGAAAATCAATAAGATTGATAAACTCTTAGCCAAAGCAACTAAAGAGCACAGAGACAGTATTAAAATTTACAAAATCAGAAATGAAAACATAGAGATAACAACAGAAATTGAGGACATTTAAAAAATCAAAAGCCTATACTCTACAAAACTGGGAAATCTAGATGAAATGTATGACTTCCTAGACAGATACCACATACTAAATTTAAGTCAAAATGAGGTAAACTATCTAAACATTCCCAAATTCCCTAAAGAAAAAAGAAATAGTGATCACAAACCTTCCAACCAAAAAAAAAAAAAAAAAAAAAAAAAAAAAAAAAAAAAAAAAAAAAAAAAAAAAAAAAAAAAAAAAAAAAAAAAAAAAAAAAAAAAAAAAAAAAAAAAAAAAAAAAAAAAAAAAAAAAAAAAAGCCCAGGACCAGGGCCAGATGGTTTTAGTGCATGCAGAATACTACCAGACCCTCAAAGAATATCTAGTACCAAGATTCCTCAAACTATTCCACAAAATAGAAACAGGATGAACACTACCCAATTCATTCTATGAAGCAATAATTATTCTGATACCTAAACCACATAAAGAACCAACAAAGAGAATTTCAGACCTATCTTGCTTATAAATATCTGGGCAGATGTCTTTCAGAACCTAAGAGAACACAAATGCCAGCCCAGGCTACTATACCCAGCAAAACTCTCAATTACCATAGACGAAGAAACCAAGAGAAACCCATGACAAAACCAAATTTACACAATATTTTTCCATAAATTCAGCCCTCAAAGGATAATAATTGGGAAACTCCAACACAAGGAGGGAAACTATACCCTAGAAAAAGCAAGAAAATAATTTTCTTTTAACAAACCAAAAAGAAGATAAACACACACACACACAAACACAATTCCAACCTCTAACAACATAAATAACATGAAGCAACAATCACTTTTCCTTAATATCTCTTAACATCAATGGACTCAATTCCCCCCAAAAAGACATAGACTAACAGGCTTGATATGTAAACATGACCCAGCATTTTTCTGAATGCAAGAAACTCACCTCAATGACAAGGGCAGACGCTATTTCAGAGTAAAAGTTTGGAAAATAATTTTCCAAGCAGGTGGTCCTAAGACACAAGCTAGAGTAGTCATTCTAATATCAAATAAAATCATCTCCCAACCACAAGTTACCAAAAAATATATAAGGAAAGATACTTCATACTGGTCAGAGAAAAAAAAATCTACAAAGATGAACTCTCAATTGTGATCATCTATTCTCCAAATGCCAGGGGTACCCACATTCATAAAAGAAACTTTACTAAAGCTCAAAAAGCATATCACACCCCTCACAAAAATAATGGGAGACATCAACACCCCACTCTCAGCAATGGATAGATCATGGAAACAGAAACTAAAGAGAGACACAGTGAAACTAACAGAAGTTATGAACCAAATGGATCTAACAGATATTTATAAAACATTTCATCCAAAAGCAAAAGAATATACCTTCTTCTCAGCACCTCACAGTACCTTCCCAAAAGTTGGTCACAAAACAGGTCTCAAGAGATACAACAAGTTTGACATAATCTCATGCACCCTATCGTATCACCAGGGACTAAGGCTGGTCTTAAATATCAACAAAAACAACAGAAAGCCCACATACACATGGAAGCTGTACAATGCTCTCATCAACGATCACTTGGTCAAGAATGAAATAAAGAAAGAAATTAAAGTCTTTTTAGAATTTAATGAAAATAAAAGTACAACCTACCCAAATTTGTGGAAACAATGAAAGCAGTGCTAACAGGAAAACTCAGCTCTGAGTGCCTTCATAAAGAAACTGGAGAGAGCATACACTACCAGTTTAACAGCACACCTGAAAGCTCTAGAACAACAACAACAACAAAATAAAAAAACAAAACAAAACAAAAAACAAAAGACAACAACAATAACAAACAAACAAACAAACAAAAAAAACAAGAGAGGAGTAGAAGGCAGGAAATTATCAGTCTCTGGGCTGAAATCAACCAAGTAGACACAAAAAGAACTATACAAAGAATCAACAAAACCAGAGTTGGTTCTTTGAGAAAACCAACAAGATTGATGAACCCTGAGCCAGACTCTCCAGAGGGCACAGAGACAGTATCTAAATTAATAAAATCAGAAATGAAAAGGGAGACATAACAACAAAATATATCTTAAAATAACTATTCTGTTTCTTGAACATTAACAGTTGAAAATATTAAAATCATGTTCTACAAAATAATTTCAAACCTATGAAAAAAGAAATTGAAGAAGATATCAGGAGATGGAAAGATCTCCCATGCTCATGGATTAGTAGTATTAACACAGTGAAAATGGCCATCTTACCTAAAGCAATCTACAGATTCAACACAATTCCCATCAAAATTCCAACACAATTTTTCAAAAACATGGAATGAACAATTCTCAACTTCATATGGAAAAACAAAAAAAACCAGGATAGCCAAAGCAATTCTCAACAATTAAATAATTTCCATGGGAATCACCATCTATGACCTCAAGCTTTATTACAGAGCAATAGTGATAAAAAAAAAAACAAACTTCATGGTATCAATACAGAGATAAACAGGTCTATCAATGGAATGGAATCAAAGATTCAGAAATAAACCCATTCACCTATGGACACTTGATCTTTGACAAAGAAGTCAAAAACATACAATGGAAAAAAGAAATCATCTTCAATAAATGATGTTAGTCTGCCTCTCTGTGTTTAGAAGAATGAAAATAGATCCATATTTCTTACCTTGTGCAAAGCCCAAATCCAAGGATCTCAACATAAAATGAGATATTCTGAATCTTATAGAAGAGAAAGTAGAAAAGAGGCTCAAACTTATTGGCACAGGGAGAAATTTCCTGAACAGAACACCAATGGCTCAGGCTTTAAGATCAACAATTAATAAATGGGACCTCATGAAACTGAAAAGCTTCTGTAAGGAAAAAACAAAACAAAACAAAACAAAACAAAAAACAAACATCCAACCAACAACAACACTGTAAATAGGACAAATAGGCAACCTACAGATTGAGGAAAATTATTCACTAGCCCTACATCTGACAGAGAGCTAATATTCAAAATATATAAAGAACTCAAGAAGGTAACCTCCAAAAAACCAAATAACCCAATTAAAAACGGGGTACAGAGCTAAATCGAAAATTTACAACAGAAGAATCTCGAAAGGCCAAGAAGCACCTAACGAAATATTTAAACATCCTTAGTCATCAAAGAAATGCAAATCAAAATGACTCTGAGATTTTACCTCACACCAATCAGAATGGCTATGATCAAAAACTCAAGGGACAGCAAATGCTAATGAGGATGTGGAGAAAAAGGAACACTCCTCCATTGCTGGTGGGATTGCAAGCTGGTACACACACTCTGGAAACTGTTTGGTGGTTCCTCAGAAAGTTCAAATAGTTCTATAAGACTTTCCACTCTTGGTCATTGTGATGCCTTGTATATTCTTGGACCAGGGAGTGGCACGATTTGGAGGTATGGCCTTGTTGGAATAGGTGTGACCTGGTTGGAGTGGGTGTGTCACTGTGGGTGTGGGCATAAGATCCTCACCCTAGTTGTCTGGAAGTCAGTCTTCCACTAGCAGCCTTTGGATAAAGATGTAGAACACTCAGCTCCTCCTTCACCATGCCTGCCTGGATGCTGCCATGCTCCCATCTTGATGGTAATGGACTGAACCTCTGAATCTGTAAGCCAGCCTCAATTAAATGTTGTTTTTTTTATAAGACTTGCCTTGGTCATGGTGTCTGTTCACAGCAGTAAAACCCTAATATAGTCATATACCCAAAAATGTCCCACCATACCACAGGACAAGTGCTCTATCATGTTCATAGCAGCCTTATTTGTGATAGCCAGAAGCTGTAAACAACCCAGATGTCCCTCAACTGAAGAATGGATACAGAAAATGTGGTTCATTTACACAACAAAATACTATTCAGCTATTAAAAGGGGTGACATAATGTATTTTTTAGGCAAATGGATGGATCTAGAAAATATCATCCTGAGTGAGGTAATTCCGACCCAAAAGGACATGCATAGTATGTACTCACTGATAAGTACAGAATACCTAAGATGCAACCTACAGACCTTAAGAAGTATAAGAAGCAGAAAGACCAAGTGAGGATGCTTCAATCCTACTTAGAAGTGGGAAGGAAATAATCACGGCGGGGGGGGGGGGGCAGAGGGAGGGAGGGAACTGGGTGGGAGAGGAGAGGCAGAGGGAAAAAGGGCAACAGGATCAGATATGGGGGAGGGGCAGAGAGTAGCCCAAAGGGCCAAAGGAACTGATAGAAATAAGCAGCCTTGGAAGGTAAGAAGTGGAAGCAACCCTCTAAAAATTACCAGAGACCTGGGAGGTGAGAGACTCTCAGGACTCATTTGACCTTAGCCAAAATACCCAATATTGGGGAGAGGGTACTTGAAGAGTCTACCTCCAGTAGAAAGACAAGGCCTCAAATGGAGGGACAGGGCTACTAACCCACAGTCAAAATTCCTGACCCAGAATTGTTTCTGTCTAAAACAACTGTAGGGACAAAAATGGAGAAGAGACTAAGAGTCTAATGACCAGCTCAACTTAGGATCCATATCATAGGAGGGACACCAAGGCCTGACACTATTACTGGTGCTATGATATGTATGGAAGCCTAGCATGACTCTCCTCTGAGTGGTCCTACCAGCAGCTGACTGAGATAGAAGCAGATACTTAGACCCAACCATTGGACTAAAGTCAGGGACCCCTATGGAAGAGTTAGGGGAAAGATTGAAGAAGCAGAAGAGGAGGGCAACCCAATAGGAAGACCAGCAGACTCCACTAACCCAGACCCCAAGGAGTTCCCAGAGTCTGAGCCAACAACTAGAAGCATACAAGGGCTGGCTCAAGTCCCCTGGCACATATATAGCAGAGGCAGCCTGGTCTGCCATCACTGGGAGATGTGCTTAATACTTGAGAGACTTGAGGCCTCAGGGAAGAGAGAGGCTGAGGGGAAGCTCCCTCTGGTAGAAAAGGCAGAGTAGAAATGGGATGAGGAACTATGGGTGGCAGAATCAAGGTGGGGAATGATTGAAATGTAAATAAAATAATTTAAAAGAATAACAGATGTGCAATACATCACCTGCATTTTTATGTGAATTCTGGGAATCAAACTTAAGTCAAAGCTTGCGCAGCAAGTGCTTTTTCACTCACTGAATCATCTCCATGTCTCTTGATACACCTGATTATTTCTTTTCCTTAAATTACAATTTTATAGCTTTTTAAAAACTTTGAAATAAAAGGTACACATAAAGACAGGTGGATTAGATGAATACCTAAGAACTAAAGACTAGTCATTACCACATACAAAGTACTACAAAGCATTATTTGCTATATCTAATTATTGTTTCTCTGAGTAGAAGAGAAGAAACCTGAATAAGAATGAAAATTTGTAGCTGGACATTGGTGGCGCATGCCTTTAATTCCAGCACTTGGGAGGCACAGATTTCTGAGTTTGAAGCCAGCCTGGTCACAAAGTAAGTTCCAGGACAGCCAGGGCTACACAGAGAAACCCTGTCTCAAAATAAAAAAAAAAAAAAAAAAAGAGAAAATTTGTGAGGATGCTGGGAGAGTAATGAAGAAGGTGGGAAAACAACAACAACAACAACAACAACAACAACTATGAATCATCAGTATGGTAAGAAAAATGACTAAAACTTGCT
Organism: Mus minutoides; assembly: GCA_902729485.2. Classification (NCBI taxonomy): domain Eukaryota; kingdom Metazoa; phylum Chordata; class Mammalia; order Rodentia; family Muridae; genus Mus; species Mus minutoides. The sequence goes on along the minus strand of LR756404.1, from coordinate 839,460 downwards.
CCTAGAAAAGCTGCAATAACCTATACAAGAAGTTATCAACATTCGATCATGGGGGTGAGAGGGGACCTTGCCCTCCCCTAATCATATTAGTTATTTGTTGATTAAAAACTAAGTAGGGCGCCCTCCCCCATTGTTGGTGTGGGGGAGAAAGAGTGAGGGAGACAAATAAATAGGAGAGGGAGGGGAGGGAGGGAGGGAGGGAGAGAGGGAGAGAGAGAGAGAGAGAGAGAGAGAGAGAGAGAGAGAGAAAGAGAGAAATTTCAAAGTAGGAGGGGGACTTGTATCTAAAGAAGTAAAGTTTCAGTGGGACAAGAAGGGGTTTGAGAGAAGATAGTAAGAGTGAAAAACTTATTATGCACATGTGTGTATAATGTAGCTGTTAAAAATGAAATAACATTAAAAATTTTGAAGTGTATGTTTGTGTGTGTGTGTGTGTGTGAGAGAGAGAGAGAGAGAGAGAGAGAGAGAGAGAGAGAGAGAGAGAGAGAGACGGGAAAGAGACAGAGACAGAGATCACAAAACAAAATGATAAAAACTGTTAAAACACTAAAAGTACTTGCTTGCTTGTGTCTTGGTCCATTACGGCCTAGTCCTTGAGTGGAATAGATTCCTTCTGACACTTCAAGGCTCCAATTCCTAACACTACCATGAGAGTGATCAAATTGCGAAGTGAAGTTTGGAGGATACAAAGAAACCAAGGTGTAGTTCTTGTAAAGTCAAATAAAGAAGAAGGAATTCTGATGCCTTTGACATGTGTGGAAGCATTTGGAACAACAATAAAATTCAGCATCTATACTTTATGTTATAATTAAGCCTTCCAAATTTCTATCACAACTACTGTCAGCTATTTGATGATCAGATTTCATTCACTTTCACTAGCTCCTGACAGCATCATAGAATAATAAAAAATAAAGACCATGCTGAGCAATGACTTTAGAACAGGTTTGTAGTCTATTGAATGGTAAGGCACCAAAGAAGTGGGACTTTAAGTCTATCTTAGTTGATTTTTTTTCCTATTCAACGTGGATATAAAAACAAATCTACTATATATAAATGCCATGACAATTGTGAAAAATGAGAGTCATTTGGAAAGCCTAGTCATCTTATCTCCCTATTGTGACCAAAACCTTCATCTTAATTACTCGTTTTTATCACTAATTTTAATGAAACTCTGTGACATGAAAAAATCTTAAACTTCCCACAAAGAAAGGATCACAACATTACAGATGAAATATTTTGATGGGGTTTCTAGTCCTAGGTTATGAAATTGTGTTCTTAATCTATAGCATTAAGAACATTTTTCCTGGCGTGGTGGTGCCTGCCTTTAATCCCAGCACTCAGGAGGCAGAGGCAGGCAGATTTCTGAGTTCGAGGCCTGACTGGTCTACAGAGTAAGTTCCAGGACAGCCAGGACTACACAGAGAAACTCTGTCTCGAAAAACAAAAACAAAAACAAAACTAACCAACCAACCAAACAAAAAGAACATATGTACATTTTTTTTCAATGCATTTTTCTTTTTAAATTAAGGTTTTAATTCACAGAATCTCATCAGGAAAAAAAAATTGTCCCTTTGGTACAATGTTTATACATAATTACATTAGTGTGCAGGGGTGGTGGGAGGAGTATTGTAGAGTTTGATATAAGAGCTATTAACCGTCTGCATTCTGGGAAGGCAAGTATTACATGTAAACAAGATAGACACCACTCCAAAAATAAAGTTTGTGATTGTTTTCCCCCCAGAGAGTTCACAGAGCAGCTTTTACAAAATTTAAAGTATTGAATCCCTCCCAATTTCAAAAGGGTTTCTAAGACTTTACTCCCAGATCAAGGAGAACTTTCAAATTATGTAAGGCACAACTTGCAGATCACAAAAGGCATTATTTAAGTGGAGTTTGTGTCTGCCTCTCATTCAGAAAAGCAAAATTGTGAAATGGATGGGCTTTCAAGGCACCTTATAAACGGCTGCTCTTCTTTTCATTCTCCCTCTTTGTCAGGCTTATCTTTACTTTACACTCAAACTTGTGCTGTGATCGTTTCCTGTCTCCCTGTAAACTTGATGTTTTATTCCTTGAATATCTCTCCTTTTGTCCTGCATGCTTTTTTTGCGTATACCACTTCAGACATATAAGGCCTCTTTAGCTCCTATTATTTTTATTGGTGGATGACAGACAGAATCCTTAGGACTCTATTGAAGTATCTTTCATGCTTTGCCTTTCTATACTACGCTGTTTCCTGCTTGCACTCATTCAATTTCACACAGCTCTTGCTGCAATCTTCCTAAATTCGTTCTGCAGAAATGCATCACTTTTATTTTTACCTCTTTTGCTTTCACTTTGTTCCCAATTACCAATGTAACTAGGTTCTGACTTCTGCTCACTTCAGGAATACCCTTACCTTTCACATTATCCTTTACTCTTTTGATATGCAAACTTGACTCTGAATTGCTTTTGCTTTCTCTCCCACATTTACTACTTACTATGTAATAAGAAAGTCCTTTATCATGCCCTTGTCACCTCCATTACTGGATGCATCTATCTATTAAGTTCCCACAGTTAGAACAATAGTTAATTGACACCTGAAAGTGTTCACAGTATACTGCAGACAAGTTCAAAACTTTCAAATATTAAAACAAAAAAATTAGATAAAATGGTACCCAATATACCCATTCAGTTTATTCTTCTATGAATCACTTATAAAATACCTTTGTTTTGGCTTGTCTTTTATGAAGTACTTATTTAATTTCTATTATCTCAGTTTGATTTAGGTGTTATTAATTTTATCTTCTCTTGGTCAGAAATGTTTGTGAAGAAGCCTTCAAATAGAGACAAAGTGGTCATATCATAATGATGAAGCGTGATAGTTCTCCCAAAGACCATCTTTCTCATCCTGATATGTATTTTTTTAGTGAATAAAATGAAAGATCTCAGCTCCTTTACAACTGTATATATTTAACTACAGCAAAGTGTCTACTAGAACCTACTAAATTGTTAGTGTGTAGGTAAGATCAGAGAGCGTGTGGCTAGATCACTAGAAACAAGTCACCTAAATTCTCCAACTATTCTGTTTGTATTACAGTAGAAGGTAATGCTAGGGAGTCTAATCACATAGGCAAGTGGCAGCAGGAAAATTCAGTATGAAGTAACAAGATACTTCAATGGGGAAACAGTATTTTTTTTTAAGCTCAGTTCAAATTTATTTATATATGTAAGTATATAATACTTTATTATATCTATACATATATATGTATATACATATATATGAATTATATTTTCAAGCTGCTTTGGTTGAATTATATTAACAACATGCAAATACAAATACATAAATAGCAATAGATGATATAGGTAGGTGGCTTGCTAAGTAGATAGATATATAGATACATAGTTATGTAGACGGATGCTGGAAGCCATCAGCTTCTGCCCATACAGATAGAGGGTGACTTAGCCACAGAAGTTGACTTCAGAGACTTCTGGAAACTGAGTCCAAGCAGATTCCATGTGGTCTCATTCTTACCTCGCAGAGCAGACATCAATAAAATTCTCTCTGGAGTCAATGGGGAAACAGTATTGATTGTTAGTGTCACCCTGAAGCAGCTGATCACTTGACAGTGTGAGAGTGTCTGGTAAAACACAGGGAGAGCAAAAAGTACAGGAGAAAACATGGCAATCATTTGGTAACTAAGGAAAATCAAGAGACATCTTTTTATTTCCTTTTAACAGGAACCAGATTTTTGAAGAAAGCTCACTGGGTAAAACGACTCATTTATGGGTTAAAGTTAGAGTAGTGAGTCTCCTTACAATTCTTATTGTTAATAATTATACTTTAATTATGATCCACATGCAGTTCTATAGTACTTGTATAACACACTGAGAACAACATAACTATGGTCAACAACAAACTTCATTTAGTATAATCTGCAATACTTATAATGCTTAAAAATGCTAAAGATTAGATCTTATTGAAAAGATTTCAAAAGATTTATTAATTCAAGTTTAATTATTTACTTTCTTCAATCAGTAGAGGTAGTGATTCTATGAAAGAGTTTCTTTAGAAAAGAGCCATGATCAATGACTAAATTACCATATAATTTAAAACATATTTATAACTTATTTTATGTACATGTGTGAGTATGCACACATGCATGTGAATATCCACACATATATGACATATGTACATCATGTGTATATCCCTAGAAGCCAGAAAAGAATGCTGGATAGCCAGGAACTGGGGTTACCATAGGCTGTGTGTCACCCAACATAGATGCTGAGAACTAAACTCTGGTCCTTTTCAATAGCAAGTAGTATTTTTAATTTAGCCAACTCTCCAGGCCCTATACTATCAATTTTTACTATTAGTATGATGTAAACATTGATACAAACAGTGATTTGGGGGGACAAATTATAGTATAATGAGTACTTGGAGACTTCTAGAAAATTCTAAGCTGAGGTTCATATGATGTTAAGAGATTTCAAACTAAATTTGCCAGGATACATTCTACTTGTAGCTTTTTTTTTTTTTTTTTTGAGACAGGGTTTTTCTGTGTAGCCCTGGCTGTCCTGGAACTCCTCGAACTCAGAAATCCGCCTGCCTCTGCCTCTGCCTCCCAAGTGCTGGGATTAAACGCTTGCACCACCACTGTCCAGCTCATTTGCACCTATTCTTACACTGTTCCAACTGTCTGATAACATTCTTCTATTTTCCACTTGCTAAACAGAAGGTGTTTAGAAAACCTATCTTCCTCTCTCCCTTGCAGCCACCAATGGTTGTTTGGCCTGATATTGTGTAAGCAGTTTCAGCTGCTGTGAATTCACATGTGTGAGCAAATGCTGTTTCATCATGGATGCTTACTCCCTCTGGATCTTACAATCTTTTTATCCCTTCTTCCAGGATGAGGTCTAAGCCTTCAAGCAAAGTATAATTTAGCTATCCCATTAGAACTAAGCCTTCCAGACCCTTATTTTCTGCCTGTCAACCAGTTCCAGGTCTCTAAATTAATTGACATATAATGCAGAAAGGAGCTTCTTTAACTGGGTGAGAGATGCGGTGGGAGTAAGTGTTTGGTTTTGGAACAAGGAAGAGAAGTATATATTTTGCATATCAAAGCAGACCTGGTCTCCAGCTCCTTCCAGCAGGCCTCAGTCACAACCTGCCATACCCCTTCTTCAACCCTGAACTTTCAAGCCTCTGCCCTCCCCACAGAAGCTCCTCCCTATATAAACCAGGCAGTTTGTGTATTCTTTCTGTCTCTCTCATTATACTTCTTCTTCCTCCACTTCCTTTTCTCTCTCTCCCTCTCTTCTCTCCATCTCTGTCTCTGTGTGTCTCTCTCTGTCTCTGTGTCTCTCTGTGTCTCTCTGTCTCTCTCTTCTGTCTCTGTCTCTGTCTCTCTGTCTCTGTGTGTTGGCATTGCATTTAGGCTCTGCCCCGCAGTTACCTGGCAACAGCCAGGTGTGCCTAACTCACTAAAAAGGAGCTAGTTGTTCCGTCCTCACTCTCTTGCTCTTACTCCCTTATCTCCTCCTCTTGTTCCTACTCCTTACCCTCTCTCTCTCTATTCCCCTCCCCACTCTCTCTGTGTACTCATAGCTAGCCTCTACTCAACCCCTCTCTCTCTATCTCTCTCTCTGTCTGTGTCTGTCTCTCTCTCTCTCTCTTTCTCTTTGTCTTTCTCTCAACTTCCATCCCCATGCCCTGAATAACCTCTATTCTATACTATACCACCTCAGGGGGGAAGGAATGCCTCAGTATGGGCCTACAGAGGCACCCTTCCCCCCCCCCCCATACTATGCCTCCACCAAACATATTCCTTCTTTCTTATCTTTTTCTAAAACACAACAGTGTGTGTGTAGGCATTCCTTTTCTCTCTTTCTCCCTTCCCTCCTACGTCCCTCCTTTCCCCTTGGCTTGGTCCTTGGTCCTTGGGGCCTTTAAACTTGCCTGCCTGAGAGTAACTTCCAAATAAACCTGCCTTTAATATATTCTAATCTGGTTTGAATTGGTTCATTTTACAGGCTGAGAAATAACCTATCAGTAAAGATAACAATTGCAATACTGGGTCCATTTAGTTGAAAAAGAGTATCAGATTCTGCCCTAGAGCCATTACCTAATTAATCACCCATTTTTGGCCTAGTTAGTATGTTTGTTTAAAAAAAAAAAAGCACATAAAATTGAAATGGACCTTGATGAAGATCAGGGAAGGAGCTGTATGGTGCAGCATATTCCTCATAGATTAACTCTTTACATCATGGCGGGGGGGGGGGTGAAACAACAGAATGTTCTAAGGAGAGGTGAAATACTGCAGGAAAGTTCATTAAGACAGGAAGCAAAAACTCAAAATAGCTTCCGAAGTCCCTGAAACTTACCTGAATCACCAGGCTCCTCCCTCCCCAATAGTAAATAAACAGTAAAGGCTGCTCAGAGACTATTCTTAGAGAAAAGCCCAGCCACCTAGAAGAAGCAGAGACCACCCAAACTGACTAGAGGAAACATAGAGCAGCTGACCTGCCTGAAAGTCTAAACTAGACGGATATACCTCAGTCTTTTAAACTCCCTACAGGCAGTGCACTCCATGTTTCCCCAGCTTTTGTGAGCTGTCAGCCATGCTGGGGTGGGCCTTGGTGAGGCAGCTGTCTTTCAATCATTTCTGCTTCTAAAAGTAACCCCTCATCCATATTACTCTAAGTAACACCAGTATAACTCATTTGTTCATCAAGTGGGCCTTTGGTTGTATCTTGTATTTAGATTCATCATTAGTTTCATGTTTATGTTGAGGAGACATTTATTTTTGCCTTCCCAGGAATAATGTCTTACAACATAACAAGCAGACAGGACTCTGGGGGTGTGGGGTGGAGAAAAAGAGAAATAGACAGATCAGACAGAGTGGGGGGGGTCAGATAAAGTTGGGAGGGAAAGATAGTGGAAGGATGGGTAAGGAATTAAAATAGAGGGAATGGGGTGGATTTGATCAAAACACATTTTATGTATGAAATTCTCATTTAAAGAGAAAAAGTATTTAGACATAAAAAATAGAAAATGGTTTCCTTATATACAGTTCCATACTAGTAGTAGGCATACTGCTTTGAAATTTAATCTACCTGAAGAAAATAATTTGTAAAAATAAAATAAAATAAAGGAAAAAGAATGAATGAATGAATGAATGAATGAATAAATAAATGTTAAAAGTATTGAAAAGCTTGCTGGGAACATATTCCATGGGGGAAAAGGTAATGAGAATAAAATGCATCCTAATACATGATGTGGTAGGCATTGAATTCACAAGAAGCTTTGTGATGAAAATGAAAGTGGAACTGGGGAAAAGATGGACAAGCCAAAGCCAAGAAGAGCTACTCAAAAGCACCAGATACCTGGTAAAAATGTGATGGAAATATATAAAGGTGAAAAGAGAGATGATGTAAGGGAGAGGGAGGAAATAATGCTGAAGTAGAAGACTAAATGTCATAACATTAAGTAAGAAATTGAAAAAAAAAGAGCATTAAATTAAATGTTTGCCTAAATATACAGGAAGAAATGACATTTGGCATTATGACACCTTTAGTTCAAACTGCACAGTAGAATGAAAGCGAAGCTGGGATCAAACTCTTAGCGTCTATTTGAAAGTCTGAAGAACAACCTCTTTTAGCTTTTTCTGTTAGTTTCAGGTAGTTGTTGGAAGAAACCATATAACTGTCTACATTGGGCTTAAATTCATGAACCCAAATCTGAAATAGCATACAGTATTGTCTAGGAATATTTTGATACATTTACTTTTTCACTTTTCAAAGATATTTTACAACTTCTATCCTCTTCAGAATCAGCTGCAATAGCTCATTTCCTTTCCCTTGCACCCTACCCTCAACTCAGCTCTCAGTCCTCAAAAGAACCAGATAATCTCTTGTCATACATACTCAGTATCTTTCACTACTTCTACTGTTTCACTAACTAGTGTGTTTCTGTTCTAATTAAATCTCTGTCTAGATTTTTTAACATCATTCCTTAATTGTCTTTCTTTCTCCACTGTACTCTTTCCTTTCTTTTGAATCATTTCCTTATTATTTAAAAGATTATAATATCCCATACAGCAGAGGACTCCCAGGTCTGGGTTCAGTCAGAGAAGATGTACCTAGCCCTCAAGAGACTCAAGAACCCAGGGAGTTTAGAGGTTTGGTGTGGTGGGGGTGGGGGGTTGGGGACATCCTCATGGAGACAGGGGGAGGGGAGGAGGTATAGGATAGGGAACAGTCAGAGGGTGGACCAGGAGGGGAACAAAATAAAACAGAAGTATAAAAAACAAAGATTAAATAAAATTTTAAAAAATGTTTAATTTTATATAGGTGTGTGTGTGTGTGTGTGTGTGTGTGTGTGTGTGTGTCTGTATGTATGTATGTACATCATGTACATGCTAGAGCCTGAGGGAATCACATAAAACAGAATTCTCTGGAATCAGAATTACAGATAATTGTGAGCCACCTTTTAGGTGTTGGGAACTGAACCCAGATCCTTTGCAAAAGCATTAAGCCATCTCTCTAGCTCCAATACACCTATCAATTTTATAACATACAACATATAGTCAAAAGAATCCCCCTTATGCGCTATTTTTCTTCAGCTAATTTTCCACTTCTCTTTGTGGTGTTTTGAGTAAGAATGATCCTCATAGGCTTATACATTTGAATGCTTAGTCATCAGGGAGTAGAACTGTTTGAAAAGATTAGAAGCATTAGGAGGTATGGTCTTGATGGAAAATGTGTGATATTTTTGGAAGAAGTGTGCCACTGGCAATGAGCTTTAGAGTTTGAAAGTGGGTCACTGGGAAAGGGCTTTGGGGTTTCAAAAGCCCACACCTGGTCAAGGTTTCTCTCTCTCTCTCTCTCTCTCTCTCTCTCTCTCTCTGCCTACAGATAAGGATATAAAGCTTTCAACTATTGCTCCAGAACCTGCCTGAATGCCACCATTGTCCCTGACATTATGATAAAGGACTAAATCTCTGAAACTGTAAGCAAACGCCCAGCTAAATGCTTTCTTCTCTGAGTTGCCTTGGTCATAGGGTCAATTTACCATGACAATGACCAAGGCACCCCTCTTCTCCTAAGGAAGTATATTTAAAGAGTCATCATGTTCATCGTCTCTGCTCATTTACACATTTTTCTCTAGTTTTACTCTGTGAGGCTTGGGCTGACTTCACTTCACTAAAATCAATGGTCACCACAGAAATAGTGAGATAAAATACTTGACATAAGAGAGGAAAGACTTGTTTTGAGGTCATGGTTTTCAAAGCCTCTCTCTATAGTCACCGTTTTTTGCTGATTCTTGGCTTGTTGTAACTCAGAACATCACAGAATTAGGAGCATGTGGCAGGATCTAGTCACTTTATCCTTGTCGGCATGCAGCAAGAGGAAAATGAGGTATAACAATCAAAGGTGTACACCCAGTCACCCACTTTTCCAGGTCACTTCCACCTAGCAAAATGTGTTTTCAACACCTCCTAAAGTAGTCTTACAGGCTGGGGTCTAGGTATTCAATAAACAGGATTCTGATAGGCATTTCAGTTTCAAATCAGAATAGTCATGAATAAAATAATACCTCTCTGCCTCACTTTATTACTGAAGAGCATAACTAAGTTGAACGCTTCCTCCTTATACTAATGCTTTCTGTATTCTCTCTTACACATTACCTTCAATATTGATTACCAGATTCCACCCATCCCAATCACTCAGTTACTGGTGTGTGTGTGTGTGTGTGTGTGTGTGTGATATGCATATGTGTACACATTGTTGTGAAGGTGTGCTTGTGCTCATACTGACATCAGGCAGAAGAAGACATCACGTGATTTTTAAAAATCCTCTCCACATTCTTTCCTCAAGACAGAGCCTTTTGCTGAACGCAAAGCTCTGTATTTCAGCTAGCCTATGTGGCCAGCAAACCTCGGTAGTCTTTCTGTCTCCATCCTCCTTCAGCACTAGGATAACAAGTGCATGTGGTCATATGCAGTTTTTAAGTGCACACTGGAGATCTGAACTCAAATAGTCATGCTCGCACAGTAAGCACTCACTGCTTCTAAACAAGGTACCTCCCCAGCCCTTATTCAATCACGTTATGATAGAAGATAAGATGATTCTGTCACTAATGATCTTTTTTTTTTTCTATTTTTGGACTATTCTCACAGATAGTATTTTATCTATATACTTATGGATCTTAAATTTATACTCTAATTCTGATCTGTTGTGCATGGATTTTCCTGCAGAGACATAAATAAATGTCTATCTACCACAAATAAGGCATTGATAGACCAAATCAACAATTTGACCCAGATAAGCTCAGTAAATTAGTGCATCTGTTGTGATCCCTACAGGAGCATGGCTAGAGATTAATGACAGGAGCATGGGTGACTCAAAGGAAACTCTATCAATGAAAAGTCCCATTTCAGCATGTGTTACAACTCATAAAAGCTGCATTAATGCAGAGCTCCATCTCAAACAGTCTTTTACCTCCCATAAAATCAAGAACCCTCAAGACCACATGCAATATGCATGTAATTCACTAAAATTTTCTTACATTCTGCTTTTTTATACCATGTCTAGGTATAGCTCATTTTGTTCCAGTTATAATCTAACTTGTTAATAAACACTCCCAAACTTGCTGCCATATTAGACAACTAATTGCTAAGAAATCCTCTTCACTATTAGAGTAAAATCTGGAGGTTCACAAAACCACACATATCTGTTGTATCATTACCTTCCAATCCTTTCATTTTTTTCCCAGCAACCCATCTTAGTGGTTTATCCTAACCTCCAGTTTATAAAGTCCTTTACGCCTTAAGTTATCCACCATTAAAATTAAAATATTCTGGAATATTTATCACTTGTTTCACTTTCTTGTAATTCATCCCTCAGTTTACATAACATACAACTTAATAAAAAAGAAATATTCTAGTTTTTTATTTTCAATGGTAATCAGCACCTAGTATTTTTTCTTAATTATTTTCATCTCCCTTATTAGACATAAAAAATTCCCATGAGCAAGAACATTACAGGACGTGGAATATACTTTGTAAATATTTAGTCAAATAAATTTACTCAGAGCATAAAATTCTTTCTATACTGGTCAATCTTTTTGTTAATTCCATATGGAAGAAACCGATGGCTTTGCTATGACTATAAGGCTATCATGCATGGCAGAAATAGAGAAGATGATCACCTAATGTCAAAAGTTGAAAGCATTTTCAGTCTTTCCATGGATACCTTAAATGTATACTGTAAATTTCAACTTAAATATTTCCTCTTCATGGAAGCATCTCTCAATCCATGTACTTCTGATTTTCCACTTGCCTCGATTCTTACTAGTTCTTAGATCTGTAATTTCTGGTAACAAACACACTTACAGTCTGTATTCTCCATGCAGACAAGCTTTAGAGGATTTTTAAAAAAGGATTTATTTTACTGCTTTTAGTTATGTGTACATGTGCGCTTGTGTGTGTACACAAAGTGCAAGTAACCAGAAAGTTCAAAAGAAGACACTGAGTACCCTGAGGCTGGAAGCACAGGCAGTTACGTGCTGCTCAAATGGGTGGTGGAAATCAAGCTGGGGTCCTCTGCAACAGTAATTATATTCTCAGCTGCTGAGCCACCTCTCTAGACCCTGTATATAGTCTTTTAACTTCTTTAGCACAGAATCTTCCATGCAGCATGAGTTAATTAGGTGCTGAATCAAATTACAAGGAACTTACCCACATTTCCGTTAGACCTAGTAAGCCTAAACTATAATATACTTCCACAGTGAAGATATGTCCTGATTATTAAATCAATCAATCAATAAATCAATCGAACCTGTTGGGTTTGGGGAGTGACTTCATAATAGCAGAACAAAAGCTAAAGCATAACTCCATGTTTTTCAGTGATAGTATTTCTTTTCCTTCTATTTTCTAAATTAGAAGCATGACATTCAGAGCTTCCATATCTGAAAATCTGAGAACATTCAAGGCATTAAAACATTAAAATATATGCGATGTTAGGGAGAATAACTGTATTTATAATATTGCCTTGTTTGAAATTCTGTAAGTTGCTAGAGACATGGTGAAATGGTGTGACCCTTTCAGAAAGGGAGATAAGAGGGATCAAAGGAAGCTTATGGGTAGCAAAGAGGATAATCCTCTATCACATGCAGGATTGATCTCTTTCAGAATGAAAGGAGACTAGCTCAGACAAATGTCAACACAGGGAAAGGCGCCACTTTTTGCTTCCATCATAAAGATAAATTGAAGCATATGCCTTTACTCCTGAGACTATTTGAACTTCATGGCCCAGATGGCAGAAAGAAACAACTAGAAGGAAGCTAAATTCATCCTTATTGCCAGGCCTTTATTTACTCTGTTTTGACCATTCATTGCTTTATTAGTTATCATGTTCACATTTTGGGAAGAATAATGTCCAGCATTTCCCAGTATAATACAGCAATCCTAGGCACAAATATAGTCATATTCCATGTAAAATGTAGTCCCTTCTCTCACAAGGATACATTTCAATTGTTCTACTTTTATTTTTTCCTTTCTCTCTTTGGCATGTTCACTAATAGTCATTATTTGTGTGTCTGTGAGTATGCATGTGTAAGTGTGTGTGTGTGTGTGTGTGTGTGTGTGTGTGTGTGTATGCAGATGTGGTTGTTGGAAAGAGAGATATCCCCCATAAGCTCCCATATTTAATATTTGCTCCCCATTTAATGGAGATGTTTGGAGAGGCCATGGAAACTTTGGGAGGTAGAGACTTTCTGGAGAATCTGCATCCCTGGGAACAGGCTTTGAGAGCTTCTAGCTTCACCCTACTTTCAGCACATGCTGTTTTGTATTTGTGGCTCAAGATGTGAGCTCTTAGCTTCCTGCTCCTGCTTCTATGCCTGTCACTTGTTGCCATATCTTCCAAGATGGATTCATATCATTCTGAAATCATAAGCCAAAATAAACTCTTCCTTTTATCAGTTGCTTTGGTCACAGTATCATACCACAGCAACAGACAAGTAACTAATACAGCAGCTCTCTCTCTCTCTCTCTCTCTCTCTCTCTCTCTCTCTCTCTCTCT
>LR756404.1:806317-826298 GCA_902729485.2 Mus minutoides | reverse complement strand
CTACCTAGCAGGGAAGGCTGGCTAGCTAGACTGCTAGCTCCAGGGATCTACCTATCTTCACTTCCTCAGCACATGCTACCAGGACAGACATTTTCCCATGGGTCCTAGAGATATACCTCGGTCTTCAAGGTTCCATGGTAAGCATTTTACTGATTAAGCCATCTCTCTAGTTACAATCATTAATATTTTTTATTCAAAGTAACTATTCCATTTATTTTGGTCATCATATCTTAATATTTTAAGCAATATTTATTGATGGCTTTCCATGGACTACAAACTGGTCTAAGCAGCGAAGGCGTAAAGATGAACAAAAGGGGTTAAGTCTCAGTTATTACTGAGCTTGTACAAATTAACAAGGACAAACATTAATTAGATAGACTAATACTGATGCTGAATAATATAAGGTCTATGAAAAACAATAAACCAAGTTAAGGGGACTTATGTTTATTAATCAGTCTTCTGGTAATGAGAACAATACCCATGTGGTGTTTTTAATATGTTTGGCCTAGAAAATGGCACTATTAGTAGTTGTGGCCTTCTTAGAGGAAGTGTGTCACTGTGAGCTTGGGCTTTGAGACCATCCTCTTACCTTCCTGGAAATCAGTCTCCTAGCTGCTTTCTGATCAAGAAGTAGAACTTTGGGCTCCTCCAGTAACATGCCTGCCTGGACAGTACCATGATTCCTACCTTTTAATGGACTGAACTTCTATAAGCCTTCCCCAATTAAGTGTTTGCCTTTATAAGAGTAGCTGTGGTCATGGTATCTATCCATAACAATAGGAGAGATACTCAATTTATAAAGATGAAGAGTTTGGGTTCACATTCTCAGCAGTTTTAGTTAATAATCATTTGACTCCATGGTGAAGGAGAACATCACAGCCAGGAATCATGATAGTGCAATGCTACTCTGTGTGGCTGGAAATAAAAAGATAAAGGCAAAAGTGGGACTGGGATCTCACAATTCTCTTCCATGGCATATTCACTGCTTCACTGTCCACTTCCCAATAGTCCCAAGCTGTGGACTAAGTACATACCTGGGACTTTAGGGATATCATTCTGGATAAAAATGATAGAAGGTAGGTTTGGTGAGATCCTTCATCTGGTAAAAGCAGTTGCCATGCAAGCATGATGGCCTGAGTTTATTCCCCAGAATCCTGGTTTAAAAAAAAAAAAAGCTGGTGCAATGATAGGCATTTGTAATTTCAACGCTCCTACTATGTGATGCCAGGCAGAAGCTCAGGAAAAAGCCAGCCTAGAGTAGGTAGCATGGTAGAAGCAGCAAGAGAGACACTGCCTTAGTAAAGGAGGAAATAGAGTTGTCTTTTCTCTGACCTCCACATGTATACTGGCATGTATACACACACACACACACACACACACACACACACACACACACACACACACTTCACATATTCATGATAATAATACACCAATTAAAATTTTAAGTATAGAAAGGACTAGGAAATGAATATTTCATGTAAGATGCCCAAGGAAGGCCTCTTTGAAGAGGAGCAAGAGATATAAGCGAATGAGGATGCAAACCATGTGAATGGCTAGGGTGCTTGGTCTTTGTTTTAGATGATAAAAAGAATCTTTATTGACATTATTTTTTTAGAATAATAAAACTCCAAATAACATAGAATAATTGCCAGAAGCATTAAGTGCTTCTCAGCCTATTTCTATAGCCCCCTTTTAACCGTGAGTCAAAGAAACAAACTCCAAATCTTTGCAGTGCCCTCTAGAGCATGTAAGTGTGACATCCTAGCTGAGAGAGGTTTACTGACCACACCTCCTGTCAGGTTCCTGGTGGTATTATCAAAGGTAAAAACCTGTGAGCTTTCTATAGAGAACTTACCAATCATTTTCTAGAGATAGGCTTGGGTTCCAATATCCCCTTTGTAATAATGTCCTCTTGGCTAAAATGGCTAGAGGTGCCTAGCTAAGCACAATCCATCAATTCCATTCTGTATCTTTAAAGTCCATTTCTGTCCACTCAAAACAGAGCCCCATGATTCTAGATGGCTGGTCTGGTAATGAATTAGATATTTTTTTAACCCCTGAAAATTATGTGAACACTATTTTGAGAGACAACTTTTGCTTTTATTCTTTTAGTCATTAAAAAAAAATTCTTTTCAATTTTGTGCGCATGTGAAGGGGTCAGAGAATATTTGGTGAGAGAAAGTTCCTGGATTCTACCATATGAGTCCCAGGGGATCAAACTCAGGTCTTCTGCCTCGTTAGCAAGTACCTTCACTGGTACATAATTTTAATTTTTAAATTTCTCCCTAGTCCCTAATTTTACCTTCTATTATGGGTTATAATTCATAATGATTAAAATAAATGGATCATAAGCATATGGTCATTGGCTGACCCATGTACACCATGTCACAATCATATTCTCTTACCTAAGAAAGTTATTTTGTACCACTTATAATCAGTCTCTTTCAGGTTGTTACCATTGTTTTGATTTTTTTTTTTGCATCACAGTTTACATTTGCCTATGCGTGAATTACATATAAATTGATTCCTACAGTATATATTTTTATGCAACTTCATTTACTCATCATTATGCTTATGAAATTCATCATGTTATATGTATCAACAATTTGTTTTCATCAAATAGCAGTCTGTTGTATAAATATAGCACAATTTACTGTTGACAGAAATTTGGATCACTTCCAGTTTGGACTATTATGAATAAAGCAAATATGAATATTGATGAGCAAGCCTCTCTGTGTATATATAATTTTATTACTAGGAGTGGACATTAGATCACAGGATCATATGAGATTGAGAATGGAAAACTCTGCCTCTGAAACAAGAGTTCCTTTTGGTACTAATTCTTTAATGGGACAGCCTTGAAACCAACTGAAGATAACTTTGCATAAGACTGTGTAGCATGGTGGCTAAGAGTCAGGTCTCTGTACTGATAGTGCCTCAATTCTTATCTTGGCTCTATGATACAATAGCTGTGAAGCCTTGGGCATATTAATTAATGTTTCATGAACTTCAGTTCCTTATACGTGAATTATGTTGTCTCACAGGGCTCTTCAACAAGCATTCATTAAATATGCTCTATAAAAGTGGTTAGTATGGTTCCTTTCACTGTGTATAATTCAATAAATGTTGACTTGGGAATGAAAGAACTTCACTCTATCCGTACTTCCTTTAAAGTTTCAGTAAATACAATGCTAAAATGAAAAGCAGCCACAGCACAAAAGAGCATGCAATTAAACTACAATAACCAAGGCTTGAGTTAAAAACCAAACAAAATTTAACTTTGCTCATCTCTTTTTAATAATAGTAAACAACCAAGGATTTATTGGCAATATTGTCCTTTACCATTCAGACCAGCAATTGGCTTCAGGAGTATTATGCTTTCTTGTTGAAAACAATACTGACTAGATATGCATAAATGTATCAGATGTTTTTATTACATTGCAGGCAAATTGTTGACATTCATAGGGAGTGTCAACATTAACAGCTAAACTTGAAATACATTAATAGGAGGCTCAGTTCAACAATATAACCAGACCCAGTTAATGTCACACTCAGACATAAAGATGCCTAAATAAGGAATATTTTATGACCTCTCAATTCCTAATTTATGTATGTTTTACTTGTCAGTTTCTATAAAAACAATTTCCCATCTCTCTCTGTTGAACACAGTTTTGGTCAGTGAACATTAGCCAATAAAATATGCACACATAAGAGCTAACTTTTCTCTCCATTCACAATGTATTTCATTCACAATGTCAAAGTAGTCAACTGTTTGATTTCCAAACTGCAGCAAATGTCAAGCCACTATTCAAAAAATAACACTGAAGTGTGATGGTCTTTCTAGAGGAGAGTCTGGTACTGATGTGGCTGGGGACTCTAATACAAAGCAAACTGAAAACTCTAAAACCTGAAGTTCAGTTGTGTCTGTTCTTCCTCAGACGATATAATTGTTGAGCAATATTTTGTTTAATCTGTAAATGTCCCTGACAGAACCTTAAACAAATTTTTAAGGGTTAGTGTGAGAAATCAAGATCAATGTCCCACTTTCAAGGTTGGCTTCTTACATGATGCCATACTCCAATTGACAGCAAACTTGTGCCTGTATCTTGGTACTCCCCTAGCTGTGGTTAAGCACGTGCAATCTATGGATGGATATGAAACTGACATGTCTTTCAAACATCACTTTTTGGCAAATGTTCTTTATTTTTAGAAACTAAAATAAACAAAACTTAAAATCTGGAGACATAATAAAAGAATATAAAAATGGCTGTGCTATTTATATTGGTGCATCTAGCCTGTCAGTATGGTATGCCTCACTGTGTATCTCTTCTATACTCCTTGAGTGCCACCACTTCCTCTACTATACTACCACATAATTGACAGTTTGATTATTTCCCCCCAATATGTAACTCTGACTATGAAACATGGTGTTTTATATCCTTTATTGGTTCACTGCAGTTTCCAATATAACATCTAGATTCTACCACAATCTACAAAGACCTTTCACAATCTGACCTTTGCTCACCTTTCTAGCATTATCTCTCACTATCTCTTGCTCTTAATCATCAGTTTAGCCAAACTGCCTTACTACCTGTGACTTCTTGTATCATTCAGTACCTTAGTAGAAGTTATTTTCCTGATAATTTGCTTATATATGAAAAACAACACATAGCCATATAAAATGCATGTGTTCCCCTCTTGTCCTTCTTTGGTTCCTACTAACCATTTCTCCATAATCATTACTACTTTTATAATTGTAGATTTTCCTAGTTGTCTTTCCCACTATACTTTGAGTTCCCGGCAGTCAGGGACGCTGTTTTGTACATTTCTCTATTTTTTGGAGCCTATTGCAGTGTCTGACTCAAAATAGATGCTTAAAAATAGTTGGCTTAACTGGTATAATGAAAGGAAGAAAACCATTTGAGGGTCCAGTGGCACATATTCTTTTAAACTTGCTAATAGGCTGTAAAGTAAATACAATGGCAATGCTTTAGTTACAATTCCTTAAGGAGGGCAATCCTCAGACATCCCCTCCATCCCTTTTGGTATCCCAGCTTTTGGAACGCAGTCTCTGACGTGCTGTAATTATTTCAAAGTTTCATTAGCCTCCTGATTATATTCTATTTACTATATCAATTTCCTGTTGTAGCTTTATCCTAAGACCTTGTTCTCTTTGATAGTATGGACTCCTCTTCCGAATCTCTGCTTGATGCTATCATGTAACCTTTTTGACCTACAGATAACCGATTTAAGCCATATACAACAGAAAATCTTCCATTGCCTAGCTTTGTTATTAATTTACATGCAATGATATATTAAAATTCAGTAAACCAACCATAAGCCATTGAATAGGGTCACCGGTAGCATAGCCATTAACCAGATCTTATAGAGAAGGGGCAAGAAGGCATAAAAGTGCTGCTATTCATTAATATCATTTCATATGATCTGGGACGAAGCTTCCCTCGTAACATTCCTTACTGTACAGTGAAGTCCCTGCTGAAGAGGAAGTATTTTAAACTGTAAGGAGTGACTTTTGCCCAGTATGGTGGCTCACTATTGTGATCCTAGCAATCAAGGAGGGAGACTCAGAGGGAACAGTGGTTCCAAGTTAAGGGCTAGTCTGAGTTACAGTGAGAGAGAAAGGGGATGAGAAAGAAGAGGATGGAAGGAGAGAGGGAGGGAGGGAGGGAGGACAATAGGGAGGAGGAGAAGAGACACATGGGTCTCCCACTTCCTTAGGATACCATTTTTTTCACCCGTAAAATTATTGTGTTTGACAGGCATAGAAGAGGTGAGCTAGAATCTGATCTCCAAATGAAGTCATTGATCAAAGGAATATATAATGGACACAAGGACAATGAATCAACCCTAGCACGCTGTGTCTCACATTCACTTTCCTATAAACCCTTAAGATTTTTTTTTATTTTGTAAACGACTTAAGACACAGAGATTGTCTACCTCATTTTCCCTGGGTCTGCATTTGAACCAAACAAGCCCAGTTCTGTACAGACTGGGATGGGTTATATGTCTTTTAAGAAAGAACCAGTTATTCTCTCTTGTGGGTAAGTTTATGTATTAGGCTGGGGATATAACACAGTGGAAGAGCTCTAGCCTAGCACTTACAAGTTGCTGGGTACTATCCATAGCACTACAAGAAAATAAACAGGGAAATATTATGAAATTAAAATTCACATATATCCTGTATTCTGTCTCTCATACAAACACACACACACACACACACACACACACACACACACACACACACACACAGCATATATGTGTGTGTGCCTGCGTGTGTATGCACGAGTGCTCATGTATATTAGATCTTCCTCCTTAGGCTAATGTGTAAATAAGTCTTTTTTTTTTTCTGTACTAATTTCTGCCTCCTGATCTTTTTGTTGGAATACATGGAAACTAAGGTACTAGATAAGTACAAAATGTGTTACATTGCTACTAAACTGAATTTCAGGCCAATTTCTGTACCTTCATTCACCAGATGGTGTTTTCCATGAACTTTATTAGGGTTGATAAGGCCAAATATTTCTCCTTTAAGAGATCCTAGAATTCTATAGAGGTACACTATCATCCTGGTACTAATCATAATTTCTATTAAAAATGTGCTTAAATATACTCTGGAGTAAGTTGCATCTGCTATAAAACAGCTGTTGACCTTTAGACATAATTCTTCAATACAGGTCTTTCAACTGCTACTGACCTCCAAGAAGGTATCAAATAATACGTTTGCTTTATGGAATAATAATTTACAATATGCTTTAAAGGTCTCCCTTTCCTCTTGGGCCATGGATGTTTTAGTGATTTTTGAAGCCTTCCACCTGTTACATTTTTATAATCCCCCATCACCTTAACCTTCTTTTGCAAGAGTTAGTATATGACAAAAAAATAGCACATTATCAATCACTTTCTCTCTCTTATGCCTCTAACAGAAAGAATCAAGAACACAGCTCTCCCTCTCCCTCTCCCTCTCCCTCTCCCTCTCCCTCTCCCAACTCTCCTCTTTACCTTTCTCTCAAAGAATGCCATCAATGTTAGGAAAAGTGAATCTTCAATTACACCCTAATGGGGAGGGAGAGGTAGAGGAATGATTTATAAAATGTAATATAATTTTGTTTTCATGACTCAAATAACTGAAATATTATTAAAGCTTTCTGGTGATTTTCAAATTATACAAACTATACAAAGACACAACCCCAGATTTTTTGTATTTTGTGATGTTCCTTATATAGAGTAGTCATCAAAACTTCCTATTATGAATGAAGAGATGTAAAATGCTACTGTTTTCCCAGACAGTGGAATAAATTTTGGTGATAAAGAATTTAAAATTCAGTAGTGATTATTCATGACTTGCAACAGCTAAATTCTTAGCAGAAAATAAATCTATCAAGGGACAACACAACTGAAAATTAAGAGCAAAATTGCTTTTAACTTCAGACACACACACACACACACACACACACACACACACCAAGAAACAGAAAACATACTATTTGAAACTTGAACAAGAGATAGAATTTTAGCAATGCTCAATGATTTAAAGGTGAAAGGAAGACACGAGATAGGAGAAATGTATGGCAGTGGGATATTATACTACATATGACAAAATAAGAGATGAAGAAATAATTATGTAGAAGTAGTATTGCACCATAATGAGTTAAAATGGGCTGAAATGATCTGAGTAGATGCTAAAACTTATAAGGTTTCTATTTCAAAGAGAGACATGGTATTCAAATAGGTAATGATTTTGTGATAAGAAAATTTGGTTATCTATCTACTACCCCTTCCAATATTCAAATGTTTCCAATATTGCACACCAAAAAATATTGTATAAGAGTAGAAGGGTATGCATGCTGCCTTATCAGAGAGAGACAGTCCAAGGGCCATCTATACTCATTCATCTTTTTCTGGCACTGTAAGTGTACACTAACAAGAAATATTGCCCCTGTGATAGCACTATTGTTAGAATATCCAATACCTAAATTAGAAGAAGAATGGCAAAAATATTGTGTCTGATTTGCCATCAGGCCTCCAGCTATGCACTCCACTATATGTCCATCATAGAAGAATCAACATTATTATACACTATACTTACAAAAAGTTGGTTCCCTTTTCTGGGGTCTCTTAGGATTACTATTGTTATGATAGAATACCATAAAGAAGGCAACTCGGGGAGAGAAGAGTTTATTTCATTCACAGTGCCATACAACATTTCACCTTTCAAAGTGGTAGCGGCAAGAATTCAACAAGCAGGGCAAGGACCTGGAGGTAGAAGCTAATGCAGAAGTCCTAGAGGGATGATGTGGTACCATGTGAAAGGCAGCCTGTTTTCTGATAAAACTAGATTTAAACCCCAGAGATCAGCAAATTAATTTGCAAGGGACATAAGGCCTATTTGCCATGCTCCCAGACATAGGCTCCTGACACAAGGCCCTACCTCTATAATTCTGTAGCCATCAGTTATGTAGGCTGTCTGGACCCTTTCTTCCCCTCCCTTCTTCCCTCTCTCCATGTCTCCATGGCCTCCCTCTTTCTTCTTCTTCTTCTTCTTCTTCTTCTTCTTCTTCTTCTTCTTCTTCTTCTTCTTCTTCTTCTTCTTCTTCTTCTTCTTCTTCTCCTTCTCTCTCTCTCTCTCTCTCTCTCTCTCTCTCTCTCTCTCAAACTATCTCCCTCCCCCTCTTTCCCCCTCTCTCTCTTTCTCTGCCTTTCTACCATAAAGCTCTAAAACCACGGGGCTGCCTCTGCTCATCAAGATCTGCCGACCTAAAGCAATGGAATAGGCCTTCCCCTAAAGAGCGGCATCTAATCTCCCTCAGGAAGGTCTCCCAACATTTCCAGCCACCAGACTGGACTAGGTACTCTCGCCTGTGTAGGAACCACCCAGTGCCTTCTCCCCTTGCCCCTTCTCCCTTCGGATCCAGGGCTGACTGAGCTGCCCTCAGGGCCCCCACTTCATCCTCAGCTCTTCTGTGACATCCAGCAGCAGCTCCTGGGATATCTGAGACTGAGAGCCCCTGAGACTGTGCTTCCCCCACCCCCTGGAGTGGGTTCCAGTGGCCTAACATGGCCTGATGCCTGGCCTACCCCCCGGTGGTTCTGTGGGGTCCCACAGCTGTCTCCTGCATCTGCCCGTCCAGTCTCCCAGAGCTCTGGTGGGACATGAGTCTCTCCCACCCCTTTATTTCCCAATGGCCGGCACCCCACAGGACTTCATGCTGCTTACTGGCTTGCTCAGACTGCTTTCTTATAAAGCCCAGGACTGTCATCACCCACGATGGGCTGGGCCCTCCTCCATCAATCATTAATGAAGAAAGTGCCCTACAGGTTTACTCACAGCCTGATCTTAAGGAGACATTTCTTAAGTGGGATTCCCTCCTCCCAGATGACTTTAGCTTCCGTCAAATTGACATAAAACTATCTAGCACATGGGGAGGAAAGTACTTATTTTGTCCACCAGCTTCCCACTGTGTCATGATGGCTGTAATGATGTATTCATAAGTGACAGTTGTCTTTCTTGGCATACAAGAAAAAAGAAAATAAAGTAATAAAAATGTTGAGCATACAGTTTGTTACAGGAATTCTGATAGGCTTAGCTTTAGATTAAGGCTCTTTGTCACCTTAAGCATAACACAAATAGTACAAGCAGTTTCATTATCTTGTAATTTGTATATTAGTACACCAGAAATGGATAGGCCCAGACTCTATGACTAAATAAACAATAATTTGAGAGAAAGAATAATTTTCCTTAACACGTGACTTCAGGATTTATAGTTATCAAAAGATCACAAAACATACTCTAGTATTCTGGAAAGCATCTTTTATTTTGTTACGTGTGTGTGTGTGTGTGTGTGTGTGTGTGTGTGTGTGTGTGTGTGTGTGTGCGTGTATGTGTGTATTTAGTTAGTATATGATTGTGTGTATGAACATATGTGTGTGCATGTGTATGCCCTTGTGTAGTGCCGCTGTGTTCTTATGGAGTCAGAGAACAACTTATAGAAGTGACTTCTTTCCTTGTATCATGTGTGTGCAAGTCTCAAATTCAGCTTGTTAGGCATGACAGCCAGCACTGTTACCTGCAGAGCCATCTCAGCCTTCATTTCTGATTTTAATTCTCACAAAAAAATTAGACTGGATCTTTATAAACTAAAAAAAAAAAAAACCAAAAAAACAAAAAAACAAAAAAAACAAGGCTTCACTGACAGCAAGTGGGATATGACATTATACAAAGTAGTGACACTATCTTTTCAGGCAATCAAAGCTCAGCACAAATGAGATTACATATGTATTACATGTCAATAAAAATGGTAAAACCTGTATATTGATGTCTTTCTATCAATCATATTATAATAAAATAAAATGTATTTGGCAAATACAGAAGCAGTTTGTTGTAAACAACTACTACTAAGATATAATGTATAGCAAGGAAGTAATAGTAGACACCTTTAATCCCAGCACTTGGGAAATAGAAGCAGGTGTATCTCTGTGAGTTCATGGCCAGCCTTGTCTACAGAGGGAGGGAGCTCCAGGGCAGCCAAGGCTACACAGAGTAAACTTGTCTCAAAAAAACAAGCAAACAAAATAGATAAAACTAATTTATTGAGACACACAAAGGCATGTGCTCTTAACTATAATCTGCTTGAAATTCTATAGTGATCAATTAGGCTCACCTACAAATTGCTAAGAAAGCATGTTGGTGGCAGCTGTCAATTCAAAAGCAGTCTATAAGGACTGAAAGATGACAAGAAAATGCTGAGTTGATGATTGTGGCCATACAATTTTGCTAAGGCATGTACCCCTGGAAGAAAAGTCTCCATATATCAGGGGAAAGACACTGTGTAAACTTTAACCTTTTTGTTCTTGGAGACTTAAAGCAAATCACCACATTCTCAACTCTTTAAAAGCAGAGCTTGGTCTACGTGCTTCATGGCTGCTGGCAAATGTGTTTGTACTAAGCTTTTGGTTGGCAAGATAAACTAAAACATTTAGAAAGAATAACTCTGAAAATTTCCACTAACAGTCTGCAAAATTTATCAGACACGCTTTACTGAGGGGGGTGTGCCATTATGCCTTTTGCCTGGGGAGAGACACATCATGCAGGTAATGAATGATTCACAGAGAAGCACACACTCACGTCAGACCCATTTGTAAGAGCTGTCACAAAGCCGCCGAGAGCTACTCAGTATGATTCAGTGGGGGCCACTCTGGTCCCCAGGCTTCCTGTTCATGATGAAGCTACAATTGGGGGGGGGGATCTTTCTGTGCAATAAGAGCAGACAGAGGATGAAATTTCAGAGACAATGTACAAAACAAGAGGGAAAAATCTTCATGGTTTATATATGGAACAATTTCATGTTGGAGAACAATAAAGCTGTATTCATTAACAGACTTGTCTTTATTTGAATCCCCAAATTTTCACCTGTATGTCATTTTGCTTGACTTAACTCAAAGCCTTTGGAAGGAAATCAGGATATATATTCTAAACAAGCCACTGTCATTAGGCTGTGTGCTGTCAGAAGCACATATCATAGTGACTCACATTCTCAAAAGACCCGTGTCACCCTCTGGCCTTTTCACAAACTCTTTTGACTCATGTCCCAGGAGTATGATTTTCTGTGCTAAATTGGCCATCCCCTTGAATCACCATAATTACTGAATAAGATATTTGTACACGCACTGAGACAATCGAATGCTGTATGTACCATTTGAAAATAGAGCATGTTTTCTATCCTCTTAATGTAAGCTGTAATGAAGAATAGACCACCATATGGGAAAATGTGTGAACAAGGTCTCTGCACAAATAGCACCACTTTGCTAAACAAAATCCCTTTTGTTAATATTAGCGTCTGTAAAGCTGAGGCAAGGTGTATTTAATGCCCCTGCTTAATGCTTTGTTATAATTAGGAAATTTCCTCCAGCAGGAGAATAAGGAGAGGAAATACCGGTCCAGGTATAAAACACTTAAAAGAAATATGGGCATGATTAAAAGACTTTGAAACTCCTAAACACATAATCTCAAGCTATCTAATCAAGCCAGAGAATCAGATGATAAAGTCAGAAATCTTTTGAAAATGTTTGTTTTACTAAGTTAAGTAGCAATTCTATCTAAATACTTCATAGGCCCAACTGTAGTCTTCATTTTTTTTTTTTATTCTTAGTGGTGATTTTGTGAGAAATTTGGTATAATGGCATTGGATAACAACATACCCAAACCACCAATTATTTGCTTAGATAAGTCTAACAAACTATTCATTATGTACATGTAGGGAAACTATCTTGTATTTCAAAGATTTTTTTTTTTTAGCCATTTGCTTTGCATCTGTGGTCATGGTTTGAGTCTTTGCAGCATAGAAATAACTATATTATCTTAGAATTATAAATGTTTAATCAAGGTAGTCATTACTAAGTATTTGTATAGTATATAATGACAATAGCTAAAGTTTATTGAGTAGCTACCATGTGTCATATACTGGGCTGTGCAATTAATATGAGGTTTCAGTTTAGCCTTTTGTAAGTCTTTATTTTTTTATTATTATTATTATTATTATTATTATTATTATTATTATTATTATCATTATCATTTTTCCTATTCTGGGATTAGGACTCTGGGCCATGTACATGTAAGTTAAGTTGTGTTAAGTTAAGCTAACCCATTCTCACCCTCAGCCCATACTTGGGTCTTTAAAGATCACTGTAATTTTATGTAAGTCTTTTATTTTATTTTATTTTATTTTATTTTATTTTTTATTGGTTATTTTATTTATTTCCATTTCAAATATTTTCCCTCTTCCTGGTTTCCCCTCCACAATCCCCATATCCCATCCCCTCCCCTTGCTTCTATGAGGGTTCTCCCCCAATTCCCCACTCCTGGGCATCCAGTCTCCACAGGACCAAGGCCCTCTCCTCCCATTGATGTCAGATAAGGCCTTCCTCCACTACATATGCAGCTGGAACCATAGGTCCCTCATGTGTATTCTTTGATTGGTGGTTTAATCCCTGGGAGATCTGGAGGTAGGGTCTGGTTGATTGATACTGTTGTTCTTCCTATGGGGTTTCAAACTCCTTCAGCTTCTTCAGTCCTTCTGCTAACTCCTCCATTCGGGTCCTGTTGCTCAGTCCAATGGTTGGCTGTGAGCATCTGGATCTGTATTGGTCAGGCTCTGGGAGAGCCTCTCAGGAGACAGCTATACCAGGCTCCTGTCAGCAAGCGCTCCTTGGTTTCAGCAATACTATATGGGTTTGGTGTCTGCAGATGGGCTGGATCCCTAGGTGGGGTAGTCTCATGTAGAAGAATTCAAACTTATCCATTCTTATACCCTTGTACAAAGCTCAAGTCCAAGTGGATCAAGGACCTCTACATAAAACCAGATACACTGAAACTTATAGAGGAGAAAGTGGGAAAGAGCCTCGAACATGTTGTCACAGGGGAAAATTTTCTGAACAGAATACCAATGGCTCAGATAAAGTGCATTTTTTAATTCAACAGGTTCAAAACAGCTTCCAGTCCTGCAGCAGTAACTATAATGGCAAAGGATATCAACATACAAATCTAGAGGCCACTGTATAGAAGATTACATATTGAGTGCTTAGTACTACAGAGCTCATCAGAAGGAAGGAGCAAAAAGATAAGAGTCAGGAAAAGCTTTATAGAACAGACAGAATTTCAGCAGAACCCTGAAGTACAAATGCCAAGAGTGAATAAAAATATTGTGAGCAAAAGAACTAAAGGCAAATGACATGGCATCAAGTAATAAAAAATGAACAGACCAGTTTGAATGTATAATATTGGCATTAGAATATTCCACAAGAATTTCATTTCATTTTGTAAGTCATGAGTTTCTAAGGTAAAATGCCAACAGTGAAAGACAGGTCTACACAATGAAATAATCTGTAAATGCAATGTATCCGTGTCTTTGGAAAAAGGAAATCAAATATTTGATAGCTCCAAAGACATTCATTAAATGCTTCACTTGTTCTGAAAAATGTTTCTTAAAGAAAAATGTTTGATATTACCTGTCATTCTATTGACAAGCCCAAAGTCTCTTCATTTTATCTACTATGACACAGACTAAATTCTGGGAAAACCATATGGATGATATCTTTCTGACAAGAGGAATTATTTACAAATTGACATTTTTTCAGTATAGTCACATGTCAGACAAAAGCACCTATATATTCCCAGCATGTATAATGACTCTTTACGAGCTAGGCACTGTTTCAACTGTACCACATCAGTGGGGTTGTTTTAATGTTTCTTTTCACAATGGAAATTGTTCTGAGAGACTCTGCTCTTGGTTATGATCTAAATGTATTCTGGAATGAAATAAACTAATACTGATTCTTTAATAATCATAGAATCAGAAGTTAAAAAGTCATTTATTCCTATCTTTTACGAACATCAATAAAATGTATTTGCCTTATAATAGCATACTTTATACAATATTGCTGACTTTTCATCAATACTCAGATACTGTTTGTAATACTTTTTCATTGTCTTTTTTATTTTCTTTTTTACTACTAGTAGCTGGCTTTTGATATAGTCTTTCAAGTTAGTTCTAAACCAAAACTTAAAAATGGTAAGACATCACTGCTATTCATTCTCTCTGATTATTTCCATTACAAAACAATAAGCATTCGAATGATCATATATTAAAATACAAGTTTGAGGTGAATATAATTCGGTGATTGGGCACATGTCTAGAATACATGAGGCCCTAAATTCATTCCCCAACACTGCAAAAGAAGATTTCTATAGCATGAATTTTAGGTTGAGTTATTATTCACACTACATGAATATGCCTTTAACCTTAATTTAGTTATGGGATCTAACTAGTGATAAAACATTATTCTGTACCCCTGTGTTTGAAATAGTAACTATCATCCTTCAAACTACCTACCATCCAATCTGATCTGCTTTAATATCCCCAGGCCATTTGAGACTCTTTCTCTGATACTTGTCTGAATCACAAAACCATAGCTGTTTTTTTACATTAATTACTGTCTACAGAGATATCTTGAAGGCAAAGGACCATTTTTACTCTACATTTTTGTCTACCTCATATGGTGTCTAGCAAGATACAGAAGATAGGAACAGATGCGCAAACAAACAGCCACTTTAACAGTGAGGGTAATGGTATTGCTATGGGCCATGTTTTCTCAAAAGCACTTTTCATATTATTCTTAATTAAATGTTTTGAAATTCTCCCAAGTGTGATTAACTTTATGCTCATAAATTATTCTGGAAGAGACTGGAAGCTCTTAGTCTGGACACTATAATTAACCATAGCACATTTTCTTATGTTTACATAGAGTTTGTTAATGATAAACTATCATCCCAATACTATCTTAAATTCCAAATTTACTTTGTTTTAAAGTAGGAAAATAACTCACCATAGTACTGTATAAAGTAAGCTCATTGACTCCCAACTTATTTGGTAAGTGAAGAACAGCAAGACTGTTGAAGGAGAGACTATAATTTAACAATAGAATAGAATACATGCTTCAGCTAGATACAATCAGTGATTATAATACCACATGAGTACCAAATCATGCCCCATTTATTTTCAAGGCTAAATTGTGAGAGGAGCATATTGATGTACAAGTTGGATATTTGAACCACAGAGTAAATGAATTAAAGCTTCAGTGATAAATCAAATTTTAACTTCAAAACATTGAAATGATGTCCTGAATGCAAAATATAAAAAGCCTCTAGGAAAGATAATGAATGACAGAAATTCAATAGTTTCTTATATATCCATCTAAGTTAAGATCTAATGAAAGGTATTTTGTTTGTTTGTTTTTTTAGAATACACAATGGGTAACATAATCAAGAACTCTGAACTTCATACTAAATTTGGCCTTATTGTGTGGTAACAAGACAAGTGAGGAAGTATGAGGAAGAAACAACTTAATGAGTTTTTCTACTTTGTATCATGTTCCTTTCAAAGAATGGGGATAATGGATATGTTTCAGCCTCATGGATAACTGAAGTGCAGGGTTTCGGTAGTAACATGTCAAGAAACAAAGACAGCAAAAGTGTTAAGAAGTGTTTCGTGTACTCATAAAATTGATGCATCACATGTAAAATATTAAAATGTAGTCTTTGAGATAATATATACCTTGAAGAAATTTTAAAGATTTCACAAGTAGGAGGTACAAAAAAATGTACATTGGTCCTATTTATCTGCAGTGATACTCCTGGTTATCACTTTATTTTATAATAAAGAAATAGCTTGGGAAATAAGTCAGAAGAATAATCTCACCATAAGTTTCTTAAATAATAAGAAATTAACACCTTAATAACACAACATTTTAAATTATACATAAGAGAATGCAATAAAAAACGAGTTTGCATCTGGACTGGTGTCAATTATCCCTAACCATACAATTCTTGCACATTATTACATAAATGTATGTGATGCATGGAAATATTCAGATATGATTTTCTTTATCATAAATGGGGATATGCTGCATAAACTGTCCTGTATACTAATTTTTCTTGACATAAGTCATAAATGATTTTCTATTATTATCTACCTATCTTATTCATTCTATAATACAGAGCCACACCATGGATGTGTTCAACAGTTTCAAGCACATATCTATTGGTTGCCAAAGTTACCCCTATCCCCAGGATTTCACTTATAAAAGATATAGTAAAGAATACCCCTGAACACCTACCTGTGTGTATTGTTTATCTATGACAGCATTACTTTGTCATAGGACAATTGACACCTGGGTAAGATAAGTGTTTGTTGTGGACATCAGCACTGTACATTTTTAGGATGCTTGGTAGAATTCCTTGGTTCTACTCAATAGATTCTAGTGGCATAGACCACATCTGGGATAATCAAAATTGTCTGTAGACATTGACTAATATCCCCTTTGTGACCAAATTGCCCCAGGTTTAGAAATACTGCATAGAAAATTTCCTAGTAATAGCTTCAAACCATTTTAGGAGGTTTATTGTTAGTGCTGCTAAGCAAAATTTTCTAAAGGTCTCTTATTTTAGTCTGTTGTTTTTCATGAATGTAATCAAATGTGTTTTCCAAAGTTTTAGGCCACTTATGTTTCTCTTAAAGATTTTCTTCAACTATTTTATAGTAAACAATCTTGTATTGATTCCTAAGGAAAAAAAGATATTAACCTTATGATATTTCCCTTTCATTTTATTTTTTTTCTGTGAAGAAATTCAATATCTATAGAGTGGTATTTATCATTTTTTTCGACTAGGATTTTAGATTTTGTGTCTTAGGTAATTACATTTTAAGATCTTCACTTACTCCCTTAGGTCATGGTCCAAATTTACTTCTAATATTTTTTATAATTTTTCTTATGTCATTCCATGTGGGTAACAGCTCCATGTACTAAGTGGGTATGGGTTCAGGTTTATCCCTTCAAAGTCCTTTATGTAATTCCAGTGTTCAGGCAAGGCTGAGAACCACTGGCTAGATGCAGCAAGGTCAGTGACACAGTTAATGTAATGATCACAATGATCACAAGAGTTATGAAGAGCAATAGGAGAAGGAAACAGTTGAGCAGAAATGCCACCATGCTGTCAACTGATTGGCTGTGGAAGGCAGTGAAAATGAAAGATGCTACTGCTGAGGTTTCAAAGGTAGGCGAGTTGTGAATTGATAGTATCAATAAGAAAAGCAGAGGTGTAGGAGGAAAATCTTATATAGAGCAGAGAGATCATGGTGAGTTATTTTCTAATGTGTTATGAAATATTTTAGAACTTCAAGGAGATATATTAATATAATTACCACCCACGAAATACCACCCAGCTGAGAAACATAACCAACATAGTTGAATACAGTGAAGTATATTCTTCCCCTATTGAATTCTGAATTCTATTCTAACAATGTGATAAATAATTTTTTTAAAATTTTGATATTTTTATTCTCTTGACCCGTTTTAAAGATATGTAGATTCATAGAAGTATAAAACATGTAATGTTTGGTTTTGCCAGTTTTCAAAATGTTTAGAAATGGAATTATATTCTACATTTATTCTCTTCACTTTGATTATTTTCATTATTATATGTTATTTCATTGATTTCCACTTCATTTATTTTTACAATTTGGAATGTTTTCTGATTATACTAAAAATTTTGAATATATTACCCAGTCTGACAGATGCATCATTTTAATATTTTTCTCCTAGATGAACATGATGGCCTTACATTGAATCCTAGCAGAGAAAAACTGCTCTCTGTGAGTTCTAGACCAGTCTGGTCTATATAGTGAGATCCTGCCTTAAACAAAAAAACTATCTTGAAATATTCTTAGAAATTACAAAATTCTTCCAAATCTTCTACAACTATTTTAGAATAATTATGGAAGGATTTCTCTACGGAATATACTTACAAGTAGAAATATTATAGGACATGCCCATGTCTACTTTCCAGGACATAGATAAACTGCCTTCTTAGAAGCTCCATCAATTGATGTTTACTACATTTTCATGAAATTTCAATATAGCCATACATTGAATTTCTATTAATGCAGTGGGTAAGAAAAATTACAAGTAATTTTAGATGTAACTTTTATGTCTCTAATTACAAGTCAGGGTCAACTTTTTTTTTCCTGTATTTATTCAGGTTTCCTGTTATGTGAACTACCTATTCATGATCTCCCTGAATTCCTTTTGAATGGTTTACTCTTCCTGTTGATTAGTAGGAATATTTTTCATTACATAATAGATAGTGATTATTAGTTGATTTTGTGTCTCTTGATGTCCCTTTGATTTTTTTCGAATGGCATTTTTATGAAAAGTGTTTAACACAGGAAAATAAATTAGTTATTTCAGAATTTTATTTTTATTAAAACAAAAATATTATGTTTGACCCTAAGTGTATGTAACCTGCTCTCTTTATATTATTGAAAATATTTTTACCTTTTTCTTTTACAAACAATAACTACATGTTAAATTTGTGTGTGCTCTGAAATTGCAAACATTCCTTTACATGTGCATAACTAATAGACAATTTGTTGTTTATTGAGATACCTATGTCTAAATGTTAACCCTTTGTATTAAAATTTTCTTTATGTAAAGGACTTCTCTAAGATCTCGATTCTATTATTTTACTTTTATATAAAATAGAATAATTACCATATATGTATTAACAAACTTTGGTTTGCCTTGTTTGACTTCAGTGTGATGATTTTTTACCTTATTATATTTTATTTTGTTTAAAAGTAAAGAGAGGCACATGAATTTCCTCCCTGTAAATACTGTTCAATGTTCTATGAATTTGTAACCAATAAATATTTATTTACATGCACACTTACATTTCTTTTCATAAATTTTTACATTAAGATTTCTTCTCTAGGACCTTGGTCCATCACATCCCTCCCCTCAGGGTTCAGGAAACCCCACAGAGGAGACAAAAGGAGTAGAGGTGGTAGAGGGGATAAAGAACACTAGGAGAACAAGGCCCTCTAAAACAACTTAGCATGTAGCAAATCTTCTATGAGCTTTCAGAGACTAAATCAGTAAGCACAGATATCAGACCCTCTGTGTATATTTTATTGCTATTAACTTAGTATTTCTTTTTTTTTTGTTTTTTTTTCCAATTTTTTATTAGATATTTTCTTAATTTACATTTCAAATGCCATTCCAAAAGTCCCCTCCCACCTCCCTGCTCCCCTGTCCACCCACTCCCACTTCTTGGCCCTGGCATTCCCCTGTATTGGGGCATATAAAGATTGCAATACCAAGGGGCCTCTCTTCCCAATGATGGCCGACTAGGCCATCTTCTGCTACATATGGAGCCAGAGACACGAGTTCTGGGGGTTCTGGTTAGTTCATATTGTTGATCCTCTTCTAGGGTTGCAGACCCCTTCAGCTCCTGGGGTTCTATCTCTAGCTTCTCCATTGTGGGCCCTGTGTTCCCTCTTATAGATGATTATGAGCATCCACTTCTGTACGAGACAGCTATATCAGGGTCCCTTAAGTAGGCACTAGCTGT
>LR756404.1:780291-806217 GCA_902729485.2 Mus minutoides | reverse complement strand
TGGTGGGGTAGTCTCTGTATGGTCCATCCTTTCATCTTAGCTCTAAACTTTGTCTCTGTAACTCCTTTCATGGGTATTTTGTTTCCTATTCACAGGAGGAATGAAGTATCCACGCTCTGGTCTTCCTTCTTGATTTTCTTGTGTTTTGCAAATTGTATCTTGGGTATTCTAAGTCTCTGGGCTAATATCCATTTATTAGTGAGTGCATATCCGCTACGGGACTACTGAGTATGTGAACAAATGGCTCTCTGATTCTTGTGTTTTCTCTTGGGGCTCTTTGCTTTCTGTTGGTTTGCCTTGTTTGACTTCAGTGTGATGATTTTTTTTACCTTATTATATTTTATTTTGTTTAAAAAGTAAAGAGAGGCACATGAATTTCCTCCCTGTAAATACCGTTCAATGTTCTATGAATTTGTAACCAATAAATATTTATTTACATGCACACTTACATTTTTTATAGAATTCTCTATATTTTTAAAATAGACAATTTTCAAACTTGATGCTACTGGTTATAAAAGTATAACTTGTACTGAATATATTATATGAGAAATGTTGCTAACTGGTTTATGGGCCACTAATTATGTGAGAATTTTAGTAAACAGTACATGATAGATATTCCCTAAATACTAGACATAAGGTTTTTCACTAACTTAAATTTATTAATAGTGTCATACAAAGCCTTTCATAGGAGAGATTGAAAACAGTGTCTGGTGGATTGAGTCTAATCTACTATGTATTTATCATGTCAGCTGTGGTGGTGTGAGTAAATGGCCTACATAGGCTTACACATTTGAATGATTGGTTCCCAGTGGCTAGAAATTGTTTGCAATGGATTAAGAGGTATAGCCTGGAGAAGCTGAGAAGAGGTGCGCCACTGGGAATTCGTTTTGAGGTTTCTAAAGCCCACACCATACTTAGTCAGCTCTCATACTCTGTCTAGTAGTTGTTTTCTCAACACACAAGCTGCCATGTGTTGTCTATTTCCTAAGACAGTCTATGTTTTTGTGACTGCTGACATTCTGTTATTTTACTTAGTGCTTTCTATGGACCATTCTTGTCCCACAAATAGCTTTTTTCCTCATTACATAATTTGTAGACGGAAAGATTAAATTATTTTTAATGTTTTTAAGTTTATTCTTCTGTGCATAATTGTAGATTTCTTTTGTGAAACAATATATGTGTATTTGTGTATGCATATATGTACATATATAATTTCTCACGGCTCTGAAGATTTAGCCATTTTCCCCTTGATATATTTTTTTCTTACTTTACTTTTGGAATTTTAATTAGATACATAAAACACCCTGCCATTCTGTCCTCCATGTTTTCAATCTATTTTACATTTGTCTCTGTGTAACACATTTTGACAATATGCTCAGATTTTTTTCTCTAGCTCATGAATCTTTTCTTTATTCTTAATCTCCAGCTAGATTTCACCTACTGAATTTTTCATTACTGAAAAACACATTTGGTTCTCCTAAAAATACAATATAATATTTTTAAAATGTCTTTTCACTTCCATTCATGTTGTTGATTCTCCTTGAATTTCTTTTTTACGCTCTGTAAGTATGCTACATGCCTTTCAGTATTGTTAGATATTTTATAATAAGGATTTCTTAGGTATGTAGTTTGCTATGTTGTTTAAAATAAGACACTTCTCGATGTCTTTAATAGTTATTCTGCTCGAAAAGTGGGTAGAGATTTAATTTTTCTTGAATTTATAAAAAAGTATCCCTGGAATAATATACTGTGTAGAATTCTGGTGATTTGATCTGTCAAATAAATCATCAGCTATATTTCTGAGGGAAAGCCAAATGAAGTTGACTTTCTAAATCTTTTGTTTAAAAATTTGCTGAAATGCATGAAAATCAATGGAGAGTACTGACATATTAGGAGAAGTTACTGACATATTTTCAAACTAACACTGAATCAGTAGACAAATTTTAAGTAACATGTACTCATGATCAAAACTCATGGACAATCAAAAATACCTGTAAGTGTATCACACACACTCATGTACAATTTACTGTTGTAACATATGTACAAATAATCTTGTATTCCTAATATATATTTATATTTACATTTTGATATTTATATAGACATTCTTTACTGTCTTATTTAAAGTCAGCTTAAAACAAAATTCAATGGGCATATACCCGAGAGATGATCCAACATATAACAAGGACACATGCTCCACTATGTTCATAGCTGCCATATTTATAATAGTCGGAAGCTGGAAAAAACACAGATGTCCTTCCACAGAAGAATGGATACAGAAAATGTGGTACATTTACACAACGGAGTACTACTCAACTATTAAAAACAATGACTTCATGAAATTCTTAGGCAAATGGATGAAACTAGAAAATATCATCCAGAGTGAGGTAAATCAGTCACAAAAGAACACACACGCTGTACACTTATCCATTGATAAGTGGATATTAGGCCAAAAGCTCGGAATAACCAAGATATAATTCACAGACCATATGAAGCTCAGGAACAAGAAAGATCAAAAT
Source organism: Mus minutoides (assembly GCA_902729485.2). Taxonomy (NCBI): domain Eukaryota; kingdom Metazoa; phylum Chordata; class Mammalia; order Rodentia; family Muridae; genus Mus; species Mus minutoides. The sequence goes on along the minus strand of LR756404.1, from coordinate 803,701 downwards.
GTGAATGTTTCAGTCCTCCTTAGAAGGATAAACAAAATACTCAACAGGAGGTAGAGGGTGGGAGGGACTTAGGAGAAAGAGAGAGGGAGAGGGAGAAAAGAGGGAAGGGGAAAAAGGGGGACAGGATCAGGTGTTAGAGGAGACCAGAATGATATACAGAGGATCAGGAATTTGAACAGAGGTGTGTAGCATTGGAAGATGGGGAACAGAGGGGAGCCACCAGCAATTCCCAGATGCCAGGAGAGCAAGAGCCTCCCAGGACCCAACAAGGATGAGATTAGCTGAAATGCCCAACAAAAGGGAGGGAGAACCTGTAGAGACCATATCCAGAGAATAGGCAAGGCCACCTGTTGGGGGATAGAGTCACCCACTCATCTCCAAATGCTTAATCCAGAAGAGCTCCTGTCTAAAGGAAATATGGAGACAAAGTGTAGAGCAGAGACTGAAGGAAGGACCATCCAGAGACTGGCCCACCTGGGGATCCATCCCATATACAGTCACCAAACCCAAACATTATTGTGGATGACAAGAAGTGCTTGCTGACAGGAGCCTGATATAGCTGTCTTCTGAGAGGCTCTGCTAGAGCCTGAAAAATACAGAGGAGGGTGCTTGCAGCCAGCCAAACATTGGACTGAGGACAGAGACCCCAATGGAGGAATTAGGAAAAGGACTGAAGGAGCTGAAGGGGTTTGCAACTCCATAAGAAGAACCATAATATCAACCAACCAGAACCCCCCCCCCCGAGCTTCCAGGGACTAAACCACCAACCAAGTACACATTGGGGGATGCATATGTCTTATCAGGCATCAATGGGAGGAGAACACCTTGGTCCTGTGAAGGCTCAATCGCCCAATGTAGGGGAATGGCAGGGTGGTGAGGTAGGAATGGGTAGATGGGAGACGGCATCCTTATAGAAGCACTGGGAGGGGGAATAGGAGAGGGGGTTCTGGGGGGTAAACTAGGAAAGTAGATAACATTTGAAATATAAATACATAAAATATCTAATAAAAAATTCAAAGAATCAGTCAAAAGTAGTAGACTAAATGTAAAGAAATGTTGGAGAAAATAAAAAACAAAGTTGTTTTTTGTTTTTTGTTTTTTTCTTTTGTGGTCTAATTTAGATTTCAAATTTAAGATTGTCATTTATTTTCAGGCATATACAGACTGGCCCAAAGAAAGTAAAGAAAGCTGCTGATACATTATTTGGGTTCAGGAGCATGGAATATATTTACTAGCCCTAAGGGCTCAACAAGATCTAGTGGCGATTTCTAATTTAGGTTGGCAGGTGAGGACATTGACCCCATTACTGTCCATTAGAAAGACCAAGATGTCAGACTGCTTTTCTGACGCGTGCTGGATATGCTCAGCATCCCTGAAGGAAACGATCTCCTATTATGCAAATATTATTTCCATGAGACATGCAATTGCATATGAGTAATTAAATTTATGGCAAAACCTCTTGGTTGGAAGAGCAAATGTGCTAACTACTGCCCTAAGAATATTCTAATTTGTTTATAATCACAATAATGTGAAGATAATGTATTTTCATAACTTTTAAAAAGTGAAGTTCAACACATCCCCTACTAAAACCTGGAAAACATTTATATCTTGGCTGAAATACTATGTGTAAAATTGGTTTGTATTACCAGATTTACTACAGTATTTGCTAAGTGGTCATTAAAAGCTACCTTCCACCAACACCTATAGACACTTTGATTTTGACAGACAGACACGTTAAAAGAGATTATTAACACTTTCCAGGGAATAAAGAAACCTAGATAGCTAATGAAGGCCATTAACGACAATTAAAATAACATCGAGTATTTGCAAGGACTATTACTCAGCAAGAGAAAATGACACAAGAGTCACTGAACAGCTTTATTAAGGTAGCACATTATTTTTTGCCAGTAAATCCATAAAAGAAACACTTTCATTCCTTATATTAAAAAAAAAAAAACTACCTAATGAAAGAACTAAACCCACAAAATCTTTTATTGTCCACAAAGCATATTTTCCGAGCATAGGTAGAGACCTTGTCAGTTTCCCAAGTATATTGGACTATCTTCAAAATCATTTAGGGGCCTTGGTTAAAGATAAACATGACCATGCCAATGGTTTTAGAACTTAATTTTCTAACATTACATTAGGAGAAAGGTTGGTGCCTAGAAAACAGCTTAAGCAAGCCAAGCTAAACCCTTCAGCTCTGGGGAGCATTTTTGAAATATCTTTGCCCATGAAGCTAGAAATAGCTCTCTCCTACAACTCCTATGAGGACCACCATGACAGAAAACAAGAATACAGTACTCATTAGCCTTTCAAAGTCTGGTATTTCTGTCAGTAAACTTTCCAAGGGGCCAGTGGTATTTATTTTCCAAAATGAGTTGTCATGTGGTAAGCACCTAAGAGTGTTCAATAAGCACTTTCTGAATTAATTAATTAGTTAGTTAATTAATTAATCCAGCCAGCAGGTTTGTGCTGGGAGCCCATGACAAACTGCCTTATATAAAGCTGAGAGGCTATTGCTACATTACAGCAACAGGACAGTGGAGAGAATCAATAAGCAAACACATAAGGAAAATTCAGTTCATAGTATGTTCCATGGGAAAATAAACAAAATGATGGTATGGAGAGTTCTTAAAGAGATGTGGAGTAGGAGCTACTTTATCTAAATTTATGAGCAAAAAACTCTCAGATGAGTCAAAGGTAGACCAGTGGAAATGAGGCACTTAGGAATTTTGAAAGATACCACACAAGGTAAAAGGAAACATATCATGCCAACAGAGTCATTATGTACGATAGGGAATGACCAACAGCGACAGCAACATCAAGTCACAAAGTGGATGGAATTAGGATTTCAAGCAACTCTAAAATCTGAATGGCAAATTTTTGTCTTTGGTCAAATAAGATATTAAAAAAAAATCAGCTAAGGGCCTAGGACCCAAAAGATCAACATAAACACACAAATGTGATCCGGCTCCAAGGCAGCAATGTTTGACCTCTGGCAATTTTTCTGATCCTTTTCTTGTAAGCCTATAGATCAGCCAGTGAGAGGACACTGTAAGACATACCTAAGTTTCTCTGATTCTTCTATAGGTCATAGCCTACAATCACCAAGATATTTAAACAAATCTTTCTATATCCTCTCCTTTGTCAGTTAAACACAAAATTTTCCTATTCCTGTAGTGTAACATCCTTTCAACATTTTTTTTCAAATACAAGCAGTCAACATATGAAGTGATAACACATTCACTTGTGTCTTCCTTTTAGAAACAGAGTCATAATGCACAAGGTTCAGGAGCTGCAGTTGCTGAGCTTTCAATTTTTTTTCCTCTCTCCTTCTGTTATGTGGTGTTGCTATGGGAATGCAAGGCAAAGTGGCACTCAAAGTTGAATTGCATAAAATCAGTGGAAATTCCAGGTGTGAATATCACACCATGCCGTCTGTAATCTGTCTTGCAAAACTGTAATTAGCTACTTGAAAGAAGGAGAAGGAAGGTAGAATGTGAAGAGGAGGAATGAGGATGAGAAGAGAAGGAACCGGGGGAAGAATTAGAAAAAAGATGAGATATTACCACTAAAGTTTTGATTCACATGTTGCAATTAGGCAGCCCTTATTTTCTAAGCTATGCACTTCCCATCACCCACATTCCTAGTGCTCTTCTCTTGTGACCTTCTGGGTGGTACACAGAAAATGTCAACAAGATGAATTCCAAAGACTGGATGGTGAGCTTGATAGAAAATATTTAAGGAAGGTTTTATTCAGATATTAGTTCCTAAAAGATTTACAGAAGAAAGATTTGGAGAATGAGGAGGGTCAGAAAAGGGGTCCCTGGTGGAAGATAGCAATACAAGTAAGACACAATATGGGTTTCTCCGAATTGTAGCAAGTCATCATTCTTGACATTTGAAGGCAGATGGCATACTGATTAATATCAATTGTCAACTTGACAGGTCATACAACTACACAGGAAACAAACCTCTAAGAATGCCCTTAAAGAAGTTCCTAGATTAGGTTAATTGAATTTCCAAGATTTACCCAGACTGAATACAAAGGAAAAAGCCAGTTTTGTATCAGCATGTAACTCTTTCTGCTTCCTGCCTATAGATATAACATAACCACCAGTCTCACGCTCAACCTTTTCCACCATGATGGACTGTATCCATGTGAACTGTGAGCCAAAATAAACTCTTTCACATTAATTTTCTTCTTGTCTGGTACAGCAATGAGAAAAGTAGCTAGTACAGATGGCTGGTATCTGTTTTTACACATAGCTACTGCTACACCCACATATGTGGTCAGTCAGCAGTATTTATAGGAGCTGCTCTCTAGCTGGCATTCTCAAATGTAAAAGAAATTATTTAGGCACTAATTCAAAAGAACCCACATAATATTAGCAAAGGAACCATTCTTCCTGGCAGCCCTTTAATTTCTCTAAGACAATATTTTATTAATTCTTAGAGAATTTCATACAATATATTTTGATTGTATTTATCCTGCCCCTCAGCCAGCACCTCTGAGATTTACCCCTATTTTCATACCTTTCCAATTTTCTCTCTCTCTCTCTCTCTCTCTCTCTCTCTCTCTCTCTCTCTCTCACTCTCACTCTCTCTCCCCCTCTCTCATTCTAAACACATGCAGTCCAATTTGTGCTTGGCAGCCCTTTAAAAATGTCTTCAAAAATGTATCTCAGCTTTCACCTCTCTCAGCATAAACCACTAACTCTAAAGGTCTGCCTGAATAAGATACGGCAAACTGGGTGACCCATCTTAGAACAAGACTCATTTCAGAAACTATAATGAGCCATTACCAGTCTGTGAATACCAAGAACACGTGCTACTAGAAGACTGGCACACTAACTCCATCTGTATTAAATGTTAAGAGCCAGCTTAGAAATACAAAGACATGTCTGCTGAAGTGGCTTAACAATTAAGGGCACTTACCTCTATTCCAAAGAATTAGAGTTTAATTCCCAGCATCTCTGCTGATCAGCTTACAATTGCCTGTAAGGCTAGCCTCATGGGACCCAGTGACTTCTTTAGACCTCTGTATGTACATGATATACATACACATAGATACACACAAATAAATATAAAATAAATCTTAAAAAGAAAATTTAAAATGCACCAACAGGCCGTTTTCAGATGGACAAATGTAAGCTGCAAGGAACAAGGACAAACACAGTCACGCCTCTCCAGTCTGATGAGTCAAATTAGACTTTCTTTGAAATTTTTAAAAAATAGTTCACAAAGGAAGAGATGGTTCTTCATTTGGTCAGAAGAGGTACCAGTCAAGCTGTTGCTAGTGACTAACAAGATAATTTGTCTGACAACCTCTTTCAGGCACAGAGTGCTCACATACACCCAGCACCTATCTCCTGTTAATTTGAAGATGACTCCCATGAGACTAAAGAAGACCCCATGTTCTCACGGTAAATCAGTAAAAGAATACATTCTGTCAAAGATGTGTAAATTGATGCCCTTACCTCTAAGTACAATAGATTTAATCTGTCATGCTTGTTAGCTTAGTGTTTACTTCTCGTTTGCTAAGCCTGAGATTTCTTTCTTCTGATGCCCAGAAAACTGAAATGTTAACTAAGATATCAAACCCCTGATGTTACAGACAATAACAATAAATAATCTCAATAATGTCTCAGCATCTGTCCTAAGGGGGAGCCCAAGGCATGTGGCAGCATTCACTTATCAGTCTCTATTGAGAATAGCACTCCAGCATGGCAGGATGCTGCTGCTTGAGGGTTTTTTTTTTTTTTTTTAAATCTGGTGACAGCAATAAATCTTTATAATCCAGAGCTATAGCTGCCCTGTCTCTGTGACCAAGTTTACAAAAGTGCTCATAGGATGCAACTTAGAAACAATTCTCTTATGACAGACATGAATTACTTAGACAGCAATTGAGAAAGCACCATATCTAGGCCTCAGGGAGTGAAATGCCAAAGCTCCAATGCCTAATACTAGGCCTTCTCAATTTCTAGCTAGTCTAACCTGGTACTTAGGTCTGATGACAAACTCCAGATGCCTAACACCCCAAAAGAATCACACTACTCTCTTTCTACTCCTTATGTACATAGACAATGCAGCTTAGTAAAATGGGATAAATAAATATGAAGGACGAGGACTGACTACATATTTTGTGGATACCACTATAAGACAAAAGGCCCAATCCTTTACAAACCTCTATGTTTGGTGGCTCATGTTTACACCCCAGCAACTGGGAAGCTGTAGCATGAAGATTGCTGTGAGTTCAAGATGAGCCCCGACCACATAATAAATTTTAGACCAGACTGGGCTTCAAAGTAAGACCTTATTTCGCCTACTCACATATTTCCAAGAAAAGAGTTCCAGGCAGAAGTAGAGTGCAAACCTAAAGGATTTCACAGGCTACGTGTCTTGCCATGGTCATACCTAAAGAAATACTAAAATATAACATTTTCTAATGAAAACATAGAAAACATTAATCCCAGAACTCAGAGGTGGGTAAATCTCTGTGAGTTTGAAGCCAGCCTGGTCTAAATGAGCAGTATAAGCTCCAGGACAGTCACAGTTTCTTACTAACATCCTGATTTAAAAAGGAAGAAGAGGAGGAGAAGGAGGAGGAGGAGGGGAGAAGGAGAAACAGAGGAGGAGAAAACTAAATGATATAAATGTAAAAAATTTAAAAAGTATAAACCAAGATCCATGATTCTAAGACTTTATTTGAAGAAACCTCAGAAATAAAAATAAGTGAGATGACTCCATGGGTCTTGAAATATAGTTAGTAAAATACCTTAAAGGGACATTTTTATCATTAGGTGGCAAGGGTATTTAGAAATAATAATATAATTACTCCTTCCACGTGTCAGGTCACTTCCCAGTTTTATGTCCCCCAAATCACATCATGCCTTGTTTAGTATTTCTACAGAATGGTTCTGCCTTCCCTGATGTAACCAAAAGGCAAAAACAAAAAACAAAAACAACATAAAAACAACAACAACAACAAAAAACCAACCACCAACCACCAACAAAACAAAATAAAACAAACAAACAAAAAGCAGATTCTGCTCTAATCTTAGAATTTTCCCCAAAGGTCTCTTCTCCCTCATTCCTAGGCACGTTGCATTTAGAATTCCAGGCCTGGAGCTTCCCTTAGTACAATTCTAAAGTGATTGACAGCCCTGAAGCATCTGCTCATGAACATACACCATTTTAGGCATAGCCTGTTAGCTCCTCCTACCTCATTCATATGAAATCTCTCTCAGTACACCTTGGGGGACAGTTCACTTTCCAGTACCATCATATCTTAACTCAGCAGGAGGAAATATACATGATGAAGAGAAAATGATTTTCCTTTAGAGCTTCAGGGGATTTTTAAGCACCTTCTGGATAAGCTGCCTCTTCCCACATTAACTAGGATTTATTTTTTTTAATCCAGTAACTTGAGATTTCTGTGTATCAGGACACCTGAAGCAAGCCCAAGAATCGGACTCCTGAAAAACCATGTAGGACAATGATTTACAGTTTTTTAAAAATTTTTTATTGGTTATTTTGTTTATTTACATTTCAAATATTATCCCCCTTCTCGGTTTCCTCTCTGAAACTGCCCCCTCCCAATCCCACTGATTTATAATTTTAAACTCTGTGAATCTCTGGTCAAATGAAATCAAATGTACAAATGAGAACAGCAAAGCAGAGCTACTGTCCTTCAAAACAGGAGGCAGAGGGTCACATGTTCAAGTGGGAATACCTTGGTCACCAAATTCTTCCCAATGCTACCTCTCTCTGTAAATTCCCTAAAGCAATATAGAAAGTCACGTAATTTCACTTGACCATTTTCTTCTCTAAGTAGTGAAATCAAGTCCTCAAGAAGGCACCTGAGTTACCTAGCATCATTATCAGTATGCTGCTTAACTGTTAGATTATAGACTGCCTTCCTTCATTCAATGTATTTCTGGGTACCTTCTACCTACAAAGTCAGTCAGAATTGAAACAAACAAACAAACAAACAAACAAACCCAACACTGTTCAGAGTCACAAATATATCCGAATCAATCTACTGCAAAGTGAAAATGCATTGAATCCATCTGATCCATAGAATGTGCCAGCTTAGTAACAGGGTACACTGCACAATAGGACTTGTTTCCTGTTGTAATCGTAGGGCTAACTAGGAATTGTCCACTTGCTATTGTAACTAACGTCACAGCAGAGGAGAACTGTACCATCTGTACCTAGAAAAGGGAATCATGGAAACTTGACATACAAAATATTCTTGCTACTGATTGAAAATTCCTTTTACTCTGCTGAGAAGCAGAAAAACTGCAAACTGAACAATGGTTAAGGGACAATGAGGGTGTAGAAAGGTAGTGGTAGCTTATTGATAGAATCTCTCCACTATGCCTTTCAGTTGGGTCACAGTACAGTGTACTCATAGTTGTCCTTTAAAAATCACATCTATCTATCTATCTATCTATCTATCTATCTATCTATCTATCTATCTATCTATCATTTATCTACTCTCTCTCTGTCTCTCTGTCTCTGTCTCTCTGTCTCTGTCTCTGTCTCTCTCTCTCTCTCTCTGTGTGTGTGTGTGTGTGTGTGTGTGTGTGTGTGTGTGTGTGTGTGTAGAGGTCAGAGCACACTGAGTTCCCTCATGCTACCTTGTGGGATCTGGAGATTGAACAGGGACCATCAGGCTTGCTTATACATATCTGTATCCACTCAGACAGCTTTTTGTTTTTTTACAAATCTCTCTTGGTTTAATTATCCTTGGTGTATTTAAAATACTTATATTATCCTAAAGTTAACAAATCACTTAATGCAAAGCCTGTTTTTTTAAAAAATGTATGGACTGTCACATAATATATTGATTTAATTTTGTTCTGCTCTTTCCCCCCTTTTATTGAAAATCAATTATTTTCTCACATAATGTATCTTAATTACAGTTTTTACTCCCTTTTCTCCTCCTAGTTTCTCTCCACCTCCCTTCCCATCCAGATCCACCCCCTTTCTGTCTGATTATAGACAGGCTTCTAAGGGATAATAATAAGGTAAAATAAAATAAGGTGAAACAAAACTTACACATTGGAATAGGACAAAACTAACAAATGTAAAAACAGAAGGAATAAAGCCCAAGAACAGGCACAATAAATACATATATACACAGGGGCACACTTGTGTGCATATTAGGGATCCCTTAAAAATATAAAACTGAAAGCCATAATATATGTGCAAAGGATATGTAGACTAAAATACACATAGAAGGATATATATATATATATATATATATATATATATATATATATATATATAAATTTTTATGAGAAAAAACTCTCTAAAATGACATTTATTTTCTGTTGGCCATCTACTGCTAAGGCTGTGGCCTACCCTTAAGAGTGGTTTCTTTCTCAGCATAGGTGGGGCAGAAGACACCTAGAAGCCTGCGTGTTACTAAGATGAGCAAGTAAGTAGTGGAGAGAGGAAGAGAAAGAGAACCAAACCAGGGTGTGTGCAATGATGAAAGACAGAGCAGGTAACTCAAGGCTAGTAAGGAACAACCTGATATGAGTAGCCTGCCTGCTCTCTGAGGCCATGGTGAACTCCTGATTGATGCTGACACTGAGGACTGTGTCTGAATCCATGGCCCTGTAGCAGCGGGGAGTCTGTGTTGAAGTCCATGGCTCTTAACATAAAAGGCCATGGAGATGTCCCTGGTCTGGGCTGCCACTTGGGTCCATGTCGATGTGTTGATGTCTAAGGGCCCCAGCTGTTGATAGACGGGGTAGCCATTGGAGCAGGCCAACTCACAGTACTGGATCTATGCCTGGGTGGTAGCAGAGTTGATCAGCCTACCAGCTCTCCGCACAACCAAGGCCAGCTCTCCAGCACTGCCCCAGTTGTTCAGCTCTCATGCCCACAGGACAAGTGCCCTCTCCCACGTCACCAAGTCCAGATCTGTTGTATTGCCCGGGTAAGGTATGGGGCCTGCTCTTCTGAGTACTGCAGTCTACCAGGGGCAAGGCTGGCTCCCCCTCACTCATCACCAGGGCTAGCTCTACTGTGCTACCAGGGAAAAAGTAGTGAAATCAAGAGAGCCCACTCTCCTAGGTGCCACAGGCAGCTTATAAAAGGTTTCAGGTGTCTCTAGCTCTACATGTAGCAGAAGATGGCCTAGTCGGACATCATTGGGAGGAGAGGCCCCTTGGTGTTGTAATATTTATATACCCCAATACAGGGGAACACCAGGGCCAAGAAGTGGGAGTGGGTGGGCAGGGGAACAGGGCAGGGGGAGGGGGGAACTTTTGGGATAACATTTGAAATGTAAATTAAGAAAATATCTAATAAAAAAAGAATAAAGAAAAAATATTAGACTTTTTAACAAATATGTGATGCTTCTAACAATTAAAAAAACTACACTTTGGAGGATATAGGGAACTTTCTGGATAACACTTGAAATGTAAATGAAGAAAATATCTAATAAAAGTTGAAAAAAAAACTACACTTTGCAAAAATAAAAAAAATTAAAAAAAAATAAAAGGTTTCATCTAGAGGACTGGGCCTTACTTCTAATGAAATATGGGTTGGTGACTCACACAAGCTTTGTGCCACCATTGCTTCACCTTACCTTACTGGCAGCACACCACTGTAGATCAAAGGCTAGGTTAGTGTTTCCATTTCCCTTTGGTAGCATGCAGAGTACCTTCTAATGACCAGAAACACTAGCATATAAAGGTACCATATTGACTTCTCTGTGTTCAATGAGTTGTGTAGGTGTTGTCTTGAACAATAAAGTCTTGTCTTCAGTGTGGGGAGAGCAACCTAAAGTCTTGGCAATGGTGTAGGATTTTTGGTGGGTTCAATGGGATCTTTTTGACCAACATCTCAATTAGATGTAACCCAATTCCAGGACTGGAAGTTTCACTTGGTGACAAGAAATGGCCATTTGAGACTCTCTCTTCCCATTATTTGGTGATTTCATTTAGAGAGTCTTCATATATGTTTATACTTTTGGAAGCTTCTACTGTGTTACATTTCCATACTACCCCCTCCTTGGGCCTTAGTTTTAGCTGTATCTCCCCACATTCCCTCCCTTGGATTTCTCTCTCCAACACCCTACTCAGATATCTTGCAAGCACTGTTATTTTGTTTATTTCTATGTTTTCTTTTCTTTTCTTTTTGAGAAGGGGTCTCACTTTGTAGACAAGGCTTGTCTGAAATTACTATGTAATATAGTACAGCTCCAAGCTGGTAAGACTTCACTTTTCTCAGCTTCCCAATTACTAGGATTACAGGTGGAAGCTCCCATGCCTGGTACCAATTCTTTGTTATATGCCCCATTTCACCACAGAAAGCCAGTTTGGATCATTATAAATATGTTTCAGAGCAAATGCTGCTAGATTTTTCAGCCCCCCTGCCCCCATTTTCAAATGACTTTGCTATTCTTGCGTATTTGTTACAAAATAGAGAAAACTCACTTCACTGACCAGGCATTCTTCCTGCAGAAATCTCTCAACAAATAAACTGTAAAAGTGTATCAAATCAAATATAACTCCTTGTGTTGTTTTTTTTTTTTTTTCTGTGAGTGAAGTTTCTGAAACTAAAAGGAAGAAGGTCAAAGACACTGTGCAGGGTCTGAGAGTAGTATAGAAGTCATAACAGATGGAGAAGGGCTAATCTTCTACAAAGCTACAGTGTTACAGGGATTGGAGAATTTCATGCTAAGCTGAAATGACTTTCTATTATTTTGCAAGGAATATAGAGTTGAGACACCCCAGCCTAGAAGGAAGATGCTTGCATATAAAGAACACCAGTCAGCTCGTGACTACTGCTGACTATGTTCACATCACCTGAAAACATTGTCCTGTATACTGGGAAGCAATTTCAGCCATATAAAAATTAAAGCCTGGGTATTTTCTTCTGTAGGTTTTTTTTTTTTAATTATTAGAGAGGTTCTTCATTTACATTTCAAGTGTTATTCAAAAGTCCCCTATATTCTCCCCCCCGCCCTGCTCCCCTACCCTCCCTCTCCTGCTACTTGGCCCTGGCCTTCCCCTGTACTGGGGCCTATAAACATTGCTAGACCAAGGGCCTTTCTTCCCGAATAATGGCCAACTAGGCCGTCTTCTAATACATATACAGCTAGAGACATGAGCTCTGGGGGTTCTGCTTAGTTCGTATCGTTGTTCCATCTATAGGGTTGCAGACCCCTACAACTCTTGGGTACTCTCTCTAGCTCCTACATTGGGGACCCTGTGTACTGCCCTATAGATGATTGTGAGCATCCACTTCTGCATTTGTCAGGAACTGTCAAAGCTTCCCAGGAGACAGCTATATCAGGGTCCTTTCAGCAATGTCCTGCTGGTGTATGCAGTAGTGACTGCGTTTGGTGGCTGATTATGTGATGTACCACCTGGGTGGGACACTCTCTGGATGGCCCATCCTTTCATTTTAGCTCCAAGCTTTGCCTCTGCACATCCTTCCATTTATATTTTAATCCCTATTCTAGGGAGGAGTGAAGTATCCACGTGTTGGTCTTTCTTGATTTTCTTATGTTTTGGAACTTGTATCTTGGGTATTCTAGATTTCTGGGCTAATATCCGCTTATCAGTGAGTGCATATTAAGTGACTTCTTTTGTGATTGGGTTACCTCACTCAGGATGATATCCTCCAGATACATCCATTTACTCAAGAATTTCATAAATTCATTGTTTTTAATAGCTAAGTAGTACTCCATTGTGTAAATGTACCACATTTTCTGTATCCATTCCTCTGTTGAGGGACATCTGGGTTCTTTCCAGCTTCTGGCTATTATAAATAAGGCTGCTATGAACATAGTGGAGCATGTGTCCTTCTTACCAGTTGAAATATCTTCTGGGTATATGCCCAAGTGTTTGTTTTTTTTTTAAGCTGTGACTCCCCACATTCCCTCCCTTGGATTTCTATCTGCTCTAACATGGTATTAGGAACTCCACTTAAACTCCCATAACGCTGAGATCTTTTCTTTCATAATGAGACAGACAGACAACAGCATTCACTTCTCCCTGGGCATGTGCAGGTGCTAATCCCAGTAACAGCACTGTTAAAAATGTATTAAAATTACTCCTAGGATGAGTGATGGTATGTGTCTTCTGTTCCCCTTGTTAGCACCCCTTCTAATGTCCATTTTCCCACATATAAACAAAGTTGTTGTGGGGTGGCATAAATAGGCTCCCAAATAAAAGGTGTTAAATTCTTCATGCTTCCCTGGCAACCTTGAGCATAAGGGTTGTCAGTCAACCCGGCAGCCTATCCTTATGTTAATACCAATCATCTAGGACACTCACTGATGACTTGAGAACAGCACACAATGACTGCTGCTGATTGCCCTGGCTCCTGAAAGCACAGCATCAGCCAATGCAGCTGTAAGTGTTTTTACCAGGTATTTTGTTATCACAAGTCTTGATAACCTCTAGATAGTCCTGCAACTATTGCCACAACTCTGGCCAGAGAAGAAATACTTCCTCTGTGGCCCAGCAGATAGAGTGGTCATTTGCTTCTAAATTGGTGTACTGTGATGCACAAATATTAACCTCCGTGGCTCTGATTTCTGCTCAAGTGACAAAGCTGTGGTTAATCCAAAACAGAAGGCTAGGATCTGTACAAAACACATGGCTATGTATGTCCCATACATTCCTTCTTTGGCTATGTTAACAGACTGCCCAGCATGTATTAATGGATCTACTGGGAGGCATTTTCTTGTGTTTCCTTCTCTGGAGTTCAACATTCCTTCTCTGGAGTAGTCTTTTTTTTTTGTCTCCTTTCAATAGGATAGACTGAGCTGCTTATACAAAAATAGGAAGCATCAGAAGCAGCAGGCAAGAGGCAACAGCAGATGCAGTAGAATGGAAACATCAGCAGGAGCTGGGCAATCGGTATTCTGAACTGTCAAAGAGTAGTTTAATTACCTGACAGCTAAAGAAGAAATGGGTGAACAGTTTGAAAATAGCCAGAGCAGGAAGAGGGAAAAGAAAAAAGTAAAGAAAAGGCAAGAGAAGGCTAATGCTGAAGAAGGCTAAAAAGTAAGGAGCCAGAGAAGGGGAATTGCAGACACTGGACAATGGAAGGATTGATCAGAGATGTTAAATATTCTATATGAAAAAGGCTCAGTGAGTCCAGGCCAAAAGCTGCAATCCTTTCTGTTGTCTAAGACTGAGGATTCCTGATACTTTGGTCGAACTAGAAGCTTCAGTTCTAGCTTTAGTCAATGACTGAAGAAGGCGGACTTCCTAAGCCTATCTGAGTCTTCTAACATCTGGAGTCTTCTAACATCTGGAGTGTTCACTGTCCCATAGTCTGAGGCCCCATGAGTATCACAACATAACAAATATTGCTTCATCATTCTCCTGCCACTATTGGTTGTTGCTAAACATCAAGTGAAGCAAAGCTGTCTCAAACATGGCCTAGAAGAGCTTCTCCTTGGGTAACCATAATCACCATAGCTCTGAAGACAGAAGCCATGTCTGCTTTGAGTATGACTATATTTTGTCACATATCATTAAGCATATTTTCAAGTAGCATGTGCTAATTTAAAATATTATTTTTAAATTTTTTGAATTAAATATTATAAAAAACTTGCAAATAAAATATACTACAATGGTTTCTACATAGTTAGAATAACTAGTTTTTTGAATAGTGGCAGAAAGAATATAAAAAGTATTCATCCTTGTTACTTATTTTTGATTTGGGAGCATAGTAAAACCAACAATTAAAAATCACCTCATGATGGGTGGGGAAGCAAATGAGTCAGTGAAGTGTTTGCAAGCAGTAGTGAGGACTCCGGCTTGATTCCCTGAAGCCATGTAGAAAGTCTACATGTTGTAGTGTACAATTATAATTTCAGTGCAGGAGAGGCAGAGTAAGTGGATCTCTGCAACTCACTGGCTGGCCCTTCCAGAATAGTTGGTGAGTTATTCTCCAGTTACTTCCCTGTCTATACATATTTAAGAGGTGGGTGGTACCTAAAGAATGACAGCTGA
Source organism: Mus minutoides (assembly GCA_902729485.2). NCBI lineage: Eukaryota > Metazoa > Chordata > Mammalia > Rodentia > Muridae > Mus > Mus minutoides. The sequence goes on along the minus strand of LR756404.1, from coordinate 788,699 downwards.
GATTGTCTTCTAGCCTTCACATGTGAGTGTACCTGCTGACATACTTTCAACCACCTCAATGAAACATGAAAATACACACTACATGCACCACACACACACACACACACACACACACACACACACACACACACACACAGACACTACAGTAAGAAAAATCAGGCATAATGGTAAATGTTCTTAGTACTTGGGAGATGGAGTCCAAGCAGTCACATTTGGCTACATAGTAACTTGAAGGCCAGCCTGAGCCACATGAGACCACATCTCAAAGAAAAGTCATAGTGGGTTTTGTTTCCTCTAGGGCCAGTGTCATCCACATGAAGTACATGCTCCTTTATGGAGTGATTTTAAGGTAATGCAGTTTCCCTTGGAAATTAGTTTACCCATGTGATTTTTTAAAAGGGAGCTTTGCAACTGAATTAATTCTATAGTATAATTTTGCCAGTCTGGAATACAGCCTGTCTGGCTCCTGCTCCACTCAGTCCTATTGCTTCATTTTCCTATTGATGTCATCCCCCCAAAAGTGAGAAAGTGAAAGAAAAATGAAAGAGACCTTACATTTTGCTATAAAAACATGTAGGGGACTCCTCCAGGTTGGTGTGCTTAGCTGTGACTTGGGGGCACTGAACTTCATCAGCAATGTAAGGAATACATTTGACAATGTATGATTGTTATATCCTATATAAGAGAACAACATTGCAATTCATATAAATGAATCTGACCGTCCTGTCTAGGACACTCTATTTTTTGATTCAATGTTCACCTTATACTAAGTCTGTTAGCTTGACTCCAGCTTTTTGTAGCAAAGAGGACAGATTTCTTACTGTTCTTTCTGAGCCTGAGTGCATGAATTTCTTTGAACAGAGGAACTAGAATAATGTTTTTGTCTTGTTTTGTTTTTTCCAATCTGGAATAGATAGCACACATGCTAGATACAACAGTAGATGCCAAAATATGGCTTTTAAATATAGGCACTATGTGCCATGTACATTTCAGACATTATCTGATCAAATGCATGTCCCCATTCTATTTACAAATGTGTTTGTTTGATACCTAGACTTCTGAAACTACAGCCCCTATAATTCCTTCGGCCAGAGTATTTCTCATAAAGAATATGAGCATGTGTGCATTTGTTAATCTCTTCAACTAAACTGTAAGATTTTTGAGAGAAAGTTTAAGATGTTCTTGTCTCCATAATTTATCAGGCATGCACAGAACAAGTAATGAAAGTGAGTCTTCAATGCAGTAGCTATGTGAAATGAGCTATGTATGTGTTAAAGATATTGAAAAGATTTGTTGTTGTTGGTGGTGGTGGTGGTGGTATTTGTTTTTGTTTTTGTTTTCTGGAGTTTTTTGGCTTGTTTGTTTTTGTCTTAAGAATCCTCTTATAAGCTGCCCAAGCAAGCCAGGTGTATTATTTACAATCAAACCTAATACCTATTCAGAAGTAATGTACTGTGGAAGAATAGATCAAAATATATCTCTCACACAAATACTGAACTAGACTTCATGAAATACTTTCTGATTCAGAAGAATCTTGGGAAGCCTGCTAAAATTAACAGAGAATTATTTATAAATATATATTCCAGTAAGGTTTAGATTTCCAACATAAGTTTTGCCTATATCCAATTCCCATGAGCAGAAAATAATTTTAAAATTATTAAGAATGTTGGGTAAAATGGTAGATTTGATAATCTATTATTCTGTGTTTTGTGTCTATTTTGTTATATTTTCCAAAATCTTTACAAAAATGCATGCCTCAGATGTCCCATTGGTTGGACCATGGGGAAATCATTACTGTTCAGATATTTTGGTCATATGACATGGCAAAAACACCTCCGTCAATATTTTCAGACAGGAATAATTACTACATTTAATAAGTTCTCATTGAAAGTATTTCTAAAACATATTAATTAGCTAATGTCTCCTCTGACATATTTACAGAAAAATAATATTTTGTTAATTTTCACACTTTAAAAACTCAACTCAGGACCTTCGAAATTAAACAATAATCCTAAGATCACATAATAAATTAATGAGATAACTAAAAATAACACCCAGGGAAGGAACCTTAAACTAGCGTTTCCCACTAGATACTCTGTAACTGACAGACTAGTTAAGTTTGTTCTAGAGAGACAGTTCTGTCTTCACAAATTAGCTGTAAAATTTAAGCTAATGTGACTCTGTGGGTGACGACTACAATGTAAGAGTTATTTAAGTCTCTGGTTCTGAAATTCAATTCTTAATAGCAAGATTAATTTGTGTCAACTGTACATATGTAATATTTTGCTCTCTTTTAGGCTGAAAACTGCTTTTAAATACAAACACTTCAAAGACAAGGCAAGAGATTTCAAAAACATACTATTGTGAAATGAATGATAATTTAATAGTATCAGAGTAGAAACTTTCATGAGAGATACCCCTGAGTTTGCTCTTTCACTTGTATAGAGGTGCCATCTTTTGTTTTTATTAGATATTTTCTTCATTTATATTTCAAATGTTATCTCGAAAGTCCCCTATACTCTCCCGTGCCATGCTCCCCAACCCACCCACTCCCATTTCCTGGCCCTGGCATTCCCCTGTACTGGGGCATATAAAGTTTGAAAGACCAAGGGCCTCTCCTCCCTATGATGGCCGACTAGGCCATCTTCTGCTACATGTGCAACTAGAGACACGAGTTCTGGGGGTACTGATTAGTTCATATTGTTGTTCCACCTATAGGGTTGCAGACCCCTTCAGCTCCTCGGGTACCTTTTCTAGCTCCTCCATTGGGGGCCCTGTGTTCCACCCAATAGATGACTATGAGCATCCACTTCTGTATTTGCCAGGCACTGGCATAGCCTCACAAGAGACAGCTATATCAGGGTCCTGTCAGCAAAATCTTGCTGGCATATAAAATAGTGTCTGTGTTTGGTGGCTGTTTATGGGATAGGTCTTTTTTAAATAGAAAAGTTGGAGAAATTATAGTATTTCCAGGGTGATCAGACCAATTTCACAAGCCAAATATGGTTGCTAAGTGAATATTTTCTCAAACTCCTTAAAACGCTAAAATTAATTGTTATTATCTATGACAGAGATTCAATATTATATCAGTTTCTTGGTTCTTCGTTTCTTTGCCTCTAGAACTCTTATTTGTGAAATGTTTCATGGGACTGTTATTTCAATAGAAAATGCATGGTAATCTTGATCTACTCTTTAAATTCATGCTTATCAATTTTGTAAAATAAGCACTGCCTTTTTCTTATAACATTTTCTTCTGTTTTCATTGGCCATTTATTAGAAAACAATCTACATTTAGATGGTCACATTATACAAAGACTCCTGTGCCTCCAATAAAATGTCATGATGCCCATCCCTCTACAGTGGCATTTACTGAACAATGGAGATCCTATTTCTGTTTTTTTTTTCTTCTGTATATGTGAGATAATTTAGTATTGGCATTTAATTAACCTGCTCACTACTCACTAAACTAACATGGAAAGTAAAGCAAAGGGAGGAAGGGAGACTTATCATGTAAGTTAGAAATGCTTCAGTAAAGCAAAGTCACTTTATCAACTATAACCTAGCACCTCTCTTGAATTCATTACTTTGAATTGTTATGCACATCATATAGGCAACATGATTTTCCACAGTCATACTGGCAAGAAAATTCTTGAAGAAAACACTAATTGCTATTAAAGAAGTTCATATTTCTATGGTTTGTCTTGATTATCAGAAAAGACGAGAGAGAAGTACCAGCACCAGAAGAATCTTAAGCAAGAATGCTAGTAAAGTAATACTGCATTTGTCAACAATTATTACTCCTAATTATGAATTGTTTAGACACTCAGAAGCTTAATTGAAATTGCAAGGATAATTTCATACCAACTACTTCCTTTCCCAAATAAATATGTTTATATTCAATTCATTCAGATGGCTGTTTAAACCAGATTGTAATGTTTTCAGTATTTCTGGCTTACTGTTTAAACCATTTCAAGCTTTCTGTTTAATCAAAACTTAAAGCCATTCTACTGCATCCGGATATCACAAATCACATAATGCAGTGTTCTGTCTGGTCAACCAAATGGAAACCAGCAGCTGAATAAATGAGGTAGCTGTCTATGATTTAGGATTTACTACCTTTATACACTTCATGCTTGCCAACTACATTCATTTTTAACTAAAAATGATATCCAGCTAAATGCAAAGATGTCTAAATGACTACCTTAGCAAGACTGAAAAGTAAGGCAGTCTATTTTTACTCCAGAGAGTATATATGCACCAGTAATAAAGAAAATGCTTCTGTTATACAAAAGATCTTCATACAGATCTTCATAAGTGCAGCAGTGGCAGGCTTCCCAATTTTGAGAGACCCTTTTTGGTTTGGGAGACAGGGTCACCATATGTAGGCCTAGCTGGCCTGGCACTTGCTACATTGACCAGGCTAGCCTTGATCTCACAAAGACTTTGCCTCCTGAGTGCTGGGTTTAAAGGTGCATGCCATCATGCTCAGGGTTGAGACCTTTTAAAGATGGCAGTAACTTATAATAGCTATAACAGCTGCATGTTCACCTAATATTCATGTACCTCCATCAACATGCAGTGGTCCTGTTGGGAGACATCCAGCGGTTAAAGTCTCTAGTACCCTCTTAGATGGGGACAGGTCCAAGTAATCAATTCTTCCCAATGGAATGCAAAAGGAAGTTTAGATAGATTCCTGACAGGAGTTTTAGGTACCAGGTGTGATTTTAATCATTCTCCTTACTTATATATAGGTAAAATGGAGTAGACACTAGAAGCTCTGTGAGAGAGTGACAGTGTGAATGAATCCTATTACTAGAGCACTTCTTTGGAGAAAATGCTACTCAACTGTTTGCTGTACCTGCAATGAATTACCACGTGAATAGAGTTATCTCCATTATGCTACATAGTATACTACTAAAACTGATGAATTCTTGCTCATTTAAATTCTTAAAATATTTATTTAGGTAATGTGTGTGTGTGCTCAGACATGGGCCCACACGCTTGTACACACGTACACACATACACACTACAGTGTGTTTATGGAAGTCAGAGGACAACTTGTAAGAGTTGGTTCCCTCCTTCCATCATGTGGTGTCCTCATTTCAAACTCAGCTCTTCAGTGTTGGTGGCTGTCTCTTTTATCTGCTTAGCCATTTTATCAACCCTTAATATAATTTTTATAAGAAAGAACACGTTTTCTCTAGACCTAAAATCTATACGGACTCAAGCCAAAGCATTTGCACAAACTCAGCAGGCTAATGCTTTGATTCCCCTTCAAGCCAAATTTCTTTAAATACTTGTTCATTCTTTAAATTTTGGTCCATTGACTTTTGAACCAATAAACACTGTGTGCAGATCGAGGAAGAACATGAAAGAACAGCTCAGTGGAGGCAGAGCTGAGTTTCATTAATTGCTGTTCTACACATCTAACCCTATCTACAAATGTAGCCACCTTCCTCACATGTATTACTATTCTTATGGAACTCTCCAACAGATGCAATTTTCTCCATCATCTGGTAGTCCCAGGGATATTTTCATTCCTGAGAAATATTTCTTTGCATACAGATTGGAACCCAGGGTAGTTGTCCAGCTGTTAGACCCCTAAAGCAGCTCTGAATCAATGTCTTACATCCTAAAATGTGTCTTATAGAAATAGTTCTCATTTTCTTTGACTTGACCCCACAGGATAAAATACATTTTAGATAGGACCTCATATACGCCTATGTTTGTTTCATGAAAATACTATAAGGGATATACTGTGACAGATTGTATTTATGTCATTTTAGAAGTGCTGGATTCAACCTTCTGAATTGATTTTACAACCCACTGAAGGGTCATAACCTGCAGTTTGAAAGATATCCTTCTGCCTGATATTTAGTTTCATCTTGCTGAGTAAGAAAGGGGAAGACAGGGCTGGAGAGACTTGGATCTGGGCCTCATCACACATATTTAGCAGATATGCAGCTTTGTCTTCTTGTGGGTCCAGAATAACTGGAATGGGAGCTACCTCAAAAAACTGTTTCCTGTATGTGGGATATGTTCTACAAGCTGGAATGCCTTGTTTGGCCTCAAAGGTATAGGATACTCCTAGCCCCACAGAGACTTGATATGGCAGGGCGGGGAGGATACCCAGGAGGTCCCTAACCCACTGACAGGATAACAGGATGGGAGGATGGGGAAAGGATTGTGGGAGGGGTGACTGGGAGAGGGCAGTGAGCAGGATGTAAAGTGAATAGGTAAAAAAATTAAATTAAAAAGGGGGAGATGACATGACAAGGAATAAAGAGGAAGAAAAAAATGCAGTAAAATGTTACAAATAGGGAAGAACAGGAGAATATGTACGGATGGTTCATGCAGAAATGATGAGGAAAGGTTTAATATCTTCAGATGTAAAGCAACTCCACTCACTCCACTCAGTGTACAATATGCTTTCAACAAACACATTGGAACACCATCTAGAGGACTTGGAGTTCGAGAGAGACCAAGTATGGAAGAAAGGAAGTAGGTTAGCTGGTAAGAGTGAAGCTCAAGATTTCAGTTCTGAATATGCACTGAAATGTTTAAAAAAAAATCTCGAGGAAAGCATGCCAAGGCTAGCCTAATTGAGAATGTTATGCTCACACTAGACTGTATCCTTGCTCTGTCACAATAGTTACATACACACTGACAAAATTTCCAAGAACTGAGATCCTGTGAGATCATGTTTTCTTTTAGTCTTGGAAGGTATCCAATCCATTCTGAGTCTCCTAAGAAAGAACAGAACAAATGAAAGGAAAGAAATGTTCTGGCTTTGCAAGTGTGGCACAGGCTTTGAGTGAAAATGATTAGCAAAGAGTATATTTATGGATGTAAGCAGATGATATGTTAAATTGCACATGTTTGAAGCAAAGTCCTGACTAGAAGTCACATATTCTTTCTAGAAGAACATTTAAATTTTATTGTACAAAGTTTTATTACCATTTTTTTGGAGATGTCACAAAAACTATGTGGCATTATTGATCAACACTATTGGAAAGTTTTATACATTTTAAAACAAAGATTTTCTTTGATTTTATATATGAAGATTCATTTGGGTGACAACTCTAAAGTAACATGAAAAAAGCATTAAAGGGTCCTATGAATCTACAGAGAAGGAATATTATTGGCTCCCTTTTGAGGTGAATGATGCAGTTGATATGCTAGGCATCAGAAGTTTAACAGTTCAAATGGACTTTTCTTATGAAAGGAGAAACTGGTGTTAGAGACTTAAGGGTTGATTTAGAAGAGGAGTAAAATTGTTATAGCCTTTCTGGAAAACATCATCATAACTAAGCTTTATTTTTATTATTTTTGATTAATATTTATGATTAAAGAAAATTTTTATATGGCTATGACTAAGAGGGTTAAACAGTTATATTTATCACAGCAGCAAAAATAGCCACAACAATGTAAAAAGTGAGCTTACCCCTTTCATGCCTAATCACCAATATCTTAGCTTCCTTTGTCTTTCATTTCCCACTATTCTAATGTCTACTTTATGAGATTAGTAAATTAAGTCATTTTCTACTTCTGGCTCCTATTATTTAAAATTTTGTTGGATGACACTATTCATTGTTAAGCAAATATGTCATGCATAGATGGCATTTTTCAATGTCACCTACAATTAAAGAGACTTGGGAAATTGTACCACTCTTTTCTCTTGATTCACCAATTTGGCTCAATAGTGATGATTCAATTTAAGTCATCTCATAATTACCATTATATGTATCTTATTATGCTTTCAGAGTTATGTCTTTCTTAGGAGTATTTAAGTTATTAGAGTAGCTCTCCATCCTTTAGGCTTATTATCTCATTTATGGATCTTGTCTTTACTCTTTTCAGTGCTTTTTAAGACCACCTTTCGCCGGGTGTGGTGGCGCACACCTTTAATCCCAGCACTTGGGAGGCAGAGGCAGGTGAATTTCTGAGTTTGAGGCCAGCCTGGTCTACAAAGTGAGTTCCAGGACAGCCAGGGCTACACAGAGAAACCCTATCTCGAAAAACAAAACAAAACAAACAAACAAACAAACAACAAACCAAAACAGAAAAAAAGACCACCTTTCTAATTTCCTGAGTTCTTTATATATTTTGGATATTAGCTCTCTGTCAGATGTAGGGTTGGTGAAGATATTTTCCCATTCTGTAGGCTGCCATTTTGTCCTATTTACAGTGTCCTTTCCCATTCAGAAGCTTTGCAGTCCCTGAGCTATTTGTGTTCTGTTTGGAAATTTGTTTCCTAGACCAATGGGTTCAAGGCAGTTCCCCACTTTCTTATCTACTAGATTTACTGTATCTGATTTTATGTTGAGGACTTTCATCTACTTGGACTTGAATTTTGTGCAGCAATACACACACACACACACACACACACACACACACACACACACACA
>LR756404.1:723962-770197 GCA_902729485.2 Mus minutoides | reverse complement strand
CTAACATAAAGCTAGAGACTAAAGACTCCACATGGAGAAAAGAGACTACGCAGGAAAAAAATGCAGCTTATGAGCAAGAATGAGTTCCTCTGAAAGCAAACAATCCAGGCACACTGAGTTCCCATATTGCCATCTGTCACTCAAAAACGTGAAACCTCATCCTGTTCAGGAAGTCACAAAATCCAAGTCATACAACTTAGCCATGTGACTACACATATTCAAACATTTTATTTTCTCTCTTTTTATTGTTTTGTTTGTACTTATCTACCTCCCTTATTTTGTTGGGATTGTTCTGTGGTTAACTTTTATTATATATAATTTATTTCATTATATATATATAGATATATAGATATATAGATATATATATATATAATGCAGCTCTATGGATAACAGACAAACAGATGGTAGATGTCTATTTGGATAGGGTAAAAGAAATTGATAATAAGCTCAAGTCACACTAAAATCCCAGGGAACAGAGCACACAATCCTAACCCCAGTACTGTAGCTAATGACAATCGTTAGCTGATGAGAGATGTCTCCATCAGCATCCTCTAAGAGTGTAACTTCTGGTAAATAGAGCACACTACAGTGGACATCCACACATCCAAAAATATTTGGGCAGCATAAATTGATTTTGATGGGGAACAAAAAAAAGACACAAAGTTGATTGGAGGGGAAAGAGAGTGGATCTAGAAAGGTTTGGGCGAGGGGAATTGAATATCATCAAATCACACTGGATGAACTCCCAAAGAACTGATAAAGCAACACATACAAGTATATAGAAATACTACATAGAGGCAAACAATATAAATACTATCAGCATTCTTGTAGCCATTTCATTTTGGTGACTATCCTCTAAGCTAACCACCATCTTGCTTTCTACTATCAAATGTTAAGTTGGTCTAGTTCAAAGGTCTTGTAATCCATTTTTGTGTCCTTCATTTTGTGCTCTGTATTGTCTACCTGCGAAAGTCATCATTTTTGTTATATATAATTTTGCTCTTTTTGCTACTATGTAGTATTATATTAATATTAATATACACTGCTGTATTTTTCATTATTTGTCAATGCTTTTACTCCTATGATTTAAGATGCTATGGACATGTCTGTTTTTGAAATATAATAATATAGTCTTTTTTATTTTGACCAGGAAGAAAACTATTCAGGCATGAGACATACAGCTGACTAGCATTCAGAACTTCTCAGGTTTCCCCCCAAAGTAATTTCATCAGCTTACACTTACATTAAAACTATACAAGAGTTGTAGCTATTCAAAAATATATTTTTGCCATACTTTGTACTTCAGATTACTGCTTGCTTCTGTTATTCAAATAAATGTTTAAACTATCCTTTATATGCCTCTATGGAAAAAGATTTTTTTGCCATATGTGACATGTTCTTATAGCTTGAACTCATGAGAACTTTTCTCAGATTATCTCACTTAACTCTTGGAGTATAAATTGTCTGAGTCTCTTATAAACTGCAAATCCTCACGTGTGTTATTTGTAGATTCTTATTGTGAATATAAATTACTACATGTCAATTAGTACTGTTGTCTCTCAAGTTACTGAAAAAGTTATGCCAACATCCTGCTGTGGCTTCAATTCTGTGACTTTTCTCTATGCCTGTTTATTACTACGAAGGTGACCTCCTTTAATTGTCATGGAAAAACCTGAGAGCTGATTTCATTTGGCATTAATATAACTATCAGCATTTTTTCAGTTACTAATGGCATAACTCAAAATTTCAGGCCTTTATTTTCAATCTTTACATCTCTTCCTATTTAAGCTTTGTTTCTTCTAGAAAGTATGTGGGGTTTTTTAAAGTATCCAACTTTATAAATCACATAGTATACTTGAAAGTATATGTCTTTATGAACTCCTTCAGTTTGTACAATGAATATATGCCAATACAATTCTTTTGTTAACAAAAAAGAATTTAAAAACCCAAATAATTAAAAAATTCAGTTTCATAGTCATCAGTATTGCATGTAGCTAGTTTATTCTCCTCACTGTGATTACTAATGTTTGAGTTTAATGCCACCAGTATTTGTCAAATGAGTTTCAGTCCTCTGTTACTTGCTGTTACCGTTTAGTCTATTTACTTCAGCTTTTATTTTTTTTCCACTCTCATGTTAGGATATATTAATTAGTATTTGGTGGTTCAGTATATGCTCTTGGCTTTGAGATTCTACTATATGCTAGTACTAACATTAATGCTTTCCAGATACTGTAAACATCTCAAATCCTTGGGCCATTCTTCCTTTTCTTTGTGACTTTGTGGCACTTTGTTATAAACTTTCCTTCATATACATTGCCGACATCATTCTTTTCTGTTTGAAGAACTTCAGCATGGTGACAGATCCTTAGTTTTTTATTTCACTTCTAATTTAAAAATGACAGAAGATGGCCTAGTCGGTCATCATTGGGAAGAGAGGCCCATCATTGGGAATGGTACTGCAATCTTTATATGCCCCAATACAGGGGAAAGCCAGGGCCAAGAAGTGGGAGTGGGTGGACAGGGGAGCAGGGAGGGGGGAGGGGACTTTCAGAATAGCATTTGAAATGTAAATTAAGAAAATATCTAATAAAAATTGGAAAAAAGGTGACTTTCTTCTGGGCATATGGATTCATACCTGTTAATCCAGCACATGAAAACTTGAAGTAGGAGGATTGCTGTGAGTTTGAGAACAACTTGAATCACAGAGTATTAACATAAATAAATAAACAAACATGTTGGGGTCCACTGCCCGCAGTGAATGGAGTTCCTGGAGGATTGGCCCGAAGCTGAAATGAAACTAAGGGAGTGGGGGAAGAAAGAAGATCTCCGAGGCTACATGGTTGCTTCTGCTTAGAACAACTGTTTAATGGTGGACAAACAAGCATTTGGGGATAAAGGAAGGGAAACCCCGCCCCCAGTCTTCTGCGCAGGTGTTCTGGAGTTTGGCGGGAACCCCGAAGTATCGTGACATCTCGCAGGTTGCACAGGTGGGCTGGTCCTGGAGAAGGGACACCACATAAACAAACAAAACCTTTGGGCTGAGAATGTAGTTCACTGGCAGAGCATTTGTCTATACTGCACACACACACACACACACACACACACACATCATCATCATCATCATCATCATCATCATCAAAGTAACTTTCTCCTGAAAACTACACTGTCTACACTTTTGGAGAATGTTTGCACACTGTAAACAATTCTATCCTGTTATTTTCTTTCAGTATTTCTGAGATTAATATTTAATAACTAGGTATCAATTGTTTCTTATATCAAAATGTGTTACTTAGCTGAACTGAAAAGTTAAGCAACATTGAGAGATTTGAGCAAACCTTTTCTCATACGTAGAAAACAGATTGATATTTTTTCTATGACTATTAAAAGTGTGTAGCTGGACTCCTTTCAGTGCTAAGATCTTAAGTCATAATACTTCACTATGAGTTTATTTTCATAACTCTTAAACTCTTAAAAGATATCTACATGTTCTTACTTCTTCCCACTTCTGTCTTTTGAGAAGAGACCCACCCAATCCACTCAGGTGTTCTTCATACATTTGGTATAGATCAGCTAATATCTAAGTACTTAACCCTGTAAGGGTTCTTTCTAGTTGATTGACTTTTAACAGATGACAGCTGTGTCAATTGATGTTAGACAGTTTACAAGATGTTGTATTACTGGAGCAATCTTCAGGTAAGAGTCAAGCGATGTTGAACATGGCAATTGACTCAGGGTAAATGACAGTCACACATTCTGAACTTTACTGGAGTGTCTACACAATATTTCATGCCTTCTGAATGCCTTCTGAATTAGTACATAAAAGACAACATGAAAAAATGGCATGGAAGAAGGGAAGAGCAGAGGAAGGAATGAGAGAATGAATATTATTAAATGCTTATATTCAGATTATTTTCCAATTTTTTTTTTTAGGCAAAAGAACTCAATCCCTATAGTGTTATGTAGATTAATTAAGTTTAACTAAGAAAATATTTTTAACTCAGAAAGCTATTACTTGACAGAGAAAAGTTAATATTTTTAACTGAGCATTTGCAACTATAACATAACCAAGTATAAATTCAATAAGGTAAATTAGCAAAATGTTATTTTGTACCTCCCTTAAGTTACTCCCTTCACTCAAGACCTATGTGCTTAATATCACTTCAGAAGGCACACTAGAAGTAATATAGTTAGTTTTATTTTATACTCTTTTATTTACAAACTTAAACTAATATACGCATATTAGTAAAAGAATGTATTATCTTATATACAACATTATAATCAAAGGAGACTCATAATGAGCAAATCTTTGAAACATAAGTATACCATATGACCTACAAAAGCTAGTACCTATGTTTTTGCTTGTTTCTTTTCTTTTCTTTTCTTTTTTTTTTTTTTTTTTTGTCCCCATGGTAGATTCATGAGTTCATCTTTCTGTGTGTTGAAATAGCAAGAACCATTTTTTTTCATTTCAAGTATATGTTATATGTTTTTTCTTTTATTTTTATTAGATATTTTCTTCATTTACATTTCAAATGTTATTCTGAACGTCCCCTATACTCTCCCTCCCACCCTACTCCCCTACCCACCCACTCCTACTTCTTGGCCCTGGCGTTCCCCTGTACTGGGGCATATAAAGTTTGCAAGACCAAGGGGCCTCTTTTCCCAATGATGGCCGACTAGGCCATCTTCAGCACTTCTACTTTGTCACAACTGGAGTTTCCCCTTTCTCCACTCCTCCCAGTTCACCCGCTCCCTTCTCCTCCGTGGGCTTGCTTTTTTAATTGTACTGACCATTGGTGCAATAGGAATTACACATAGGAGGCAAATTTTCCTTTTCTTATGTTTAAAGTTCTGTCAAATCATCATTCTATTAGAGTGCTATTTAGTATGTAAATTGTATTGCTGTAGTTAGAACAAAACATGCTTTTAAAAGTTCAAGCTATGCTAAAGTGTAATTGAAAATTGTTCCTATTTTTACATTCATTCATTTATTTAATGTATCTTCCACTATATGTGTAGCCATCAGAGGAAATCCTGTGGGAGACTGTTCACCCTTTCTCCACATGGAAGCATAGAAAGTCAAGTATTCATGACTGGCAGTAATCACCTTTACCCTCTGAGTCATCTCAGAAACCTCATTCACATTTATTCTGGAAAGTTCTTAGGGAGGTCCAAGATTAGGTGAACAGTCACAGAGAAAGTTACTTACAGTGGCTCTCTTTCACCCTCCAGAGTTTTGCCAAAATTGTCCCTGGACTTTGGTTTGCTTCCTTTTAGCAATAATGTTGTATGGCAAGGTCAAAACTGGATGTCACTGAGGCCACTCTCAGAATCTACAGCTACCTCAATAGTGGGGAAAGGACTGAGTCTGGCATGCATACTGTTGATAAAAAGCTTACGCTCTGAAAAACCTTGCATTCTATGATCTGTTGTTTGGTCTGGTACTGCAGCAGGCTATACAGTGTTCTCCTATATACATGTCAGAACACTTTTGTTTCATGTTTTTACCATCAAGATTAATTCTCCTGCCCTTAGGAAGTGGTAAAATGGCCTGCTAGATTTTTTTTTCATAGATGACTAACTAATCAATACTGTTCCATGAGGACAACAATGGGTCTACTAAAGCAAAATGTCATCACCATTGGAACATAAGTCAAAATAGGAGAACAGCTAAGACACTGTCTTAAAAACAGTTGGTTCATTGTCTTGGCAAACTTTCAGAATTCCATGGTTGCTTATTTCTTCTAGCTGTGACAGAGCAGCTTACCTCAGACTGAAAGGCTACAAAAGCTGCACACAACTTTTAAAATGCCTTAATTAATAGTGTGACAGGGTCACTAAACACAATAAATAAATAAATAAATAAATAAATAAATAAATACATACATACACCAAAAAACAAACCAAAACAACAACAACAAAACATAAGTCATGGGGCTACAATTCTGGACAAAATTATATCACCAGATGGTGAACACTGCATTCATCCTTATTGCTATCTGCCCACCTAGCAATGTAAAAAACAGAAGTATCGGCCTTTGCTCCCAGTAGCATCACTGTAAGACTGAAAGAGCTTGGGGAGGACAATGTAGTAGGTACCTGAGCAACCATTAGCCAAAAGAAGGACAAGAAATCATTATGTATTTAGTGCTATTATTTCTTTGCTTAACATAATCCCCCAGCTTCCCTTAACTGGATATATATTAAAAATCGAAATGCATACATGTATGAAATTATCACTGAATAAACAAAAACTTAAAAATTATTACTTGTGAATTTCATACATTTATACATGTGTTTAATGAAACCACCCCATTTCTTTCTATTTCCTTTCCAATGCTTGCCAATTTTTCCTCCCAAACACATGTTCTCTATTTTTTTGAAAATACACTGCATCTATTTAATGAAGTATGAGAGAGTATGTTGCATGTACCCTTTATTGCTTCTGGTCTTTCTGTTAGACTTTCCTACTACTTGTGGCAGAAAACCCTACAGTGACTCCCTAAGTGACCCACTTATTACAATTCCTCAGTTTGATTCCCAAACATGGTCAAATAAATAGACTGTCTAACCTTCTTTACAAACAAAATATACTGAAGATGATGAAACAATACTTCTATAATTGTGTTACATTACATGGACAATGTAAAGAATTTTGTAGCTATATATAGGGCTCCTAACCTTGACTTAAAAGAGTTATTACCATAGATGGACTTAGCTTGATTAGGTAAACCCTTTAAGCAGGGACTACAGCCTTCCCTGAAGTGAGAGAATTAAATAGCTTGAGACTTGTAATTGCTGTTCCAGAAGATCAAACTACCATGAATTCTAAAACCATAAAGAAAATTCATTCCAGCCTACAATTTTTATTCTAGGTTTATAAAATCAGACAAAGAAAGTCCAGTTAGGTCACACCTAGATTCCTGCCTTCCTGTTAAAATTGTGATATGACAAACTTGTGTCTTTTAAAACAATTGCATCGGATGGTTTTACATGAAGTAATAGAAACATATACCATTCATTGACCTAAGCCCTGTGTATCAGGTATGGAGAAGTAGTAATAGGGTTCTGATATTGATATATCATTTTCTATTGGTATAGTTTACTCAATTTTCTATCAAATGTCTTTTCTCAGTTTTACACATGTTTCATGTTCTAATTCAAGGGAATTCCATTCTGGTAAGTCTTCAAGATCCATCTATGCTGATTTCCAAACTTTTTTTTGCCACCCCTTAGCTATTTTAGAAATTCTGGTCTCATCATATTGTATCACTGTTTTCACTGAATACTTCACTCAAGCATGAGTTCAGAAAGCTGAGGAATAGAACTGATTTTCACACTAAACACCTGGCTTAACTAAATACCTATTAGAATAGTAACTCAATAAAAGTTTGCAGAATGAATAGATTTACATTTGATTAGTACATTGATTTTTCTTGACAATTTAGTCCCAGCTCCTTCCCCAATTCACTACTGTATTTGATGTGCTATTTGTGACTTGGGAGTTGGAGTAGAAAGAGAATCAGCAGACTCAGAGAAATAACATGTATCCAGGACTATTTCTCCTGATTTTATGAATTAATCACACCCTCTGTCAGTCACTGGAATTACATTCTGAATTTTTTAAAAGTCTTGTGTTCTTCACATGTTTTCTAGCTGCTTTCTGTCAATTATGAAGCTTTAGCAGTTATGTAATTACTACTAATATAATTTACCCCTAACATTTTTTCTCCCTTTCTATAATATCAAGTTACCATTAATTCTTCGATGATAAGATATATTTTGTTCGGTCTTCCTTAACTCTAGTACATTTCCGGTTAAATGCCTCAAAAGAGTTACCATAAAAGCAATTTACTTCAAACTTCCTCATTTATAAAATGACATAAAGAAAATCAGCTACCATTGTGGATTTTCTTTCACTTCATAGAGTCACTTATTTAGAAAAGAAACCAAAGGCCATTTGTCCCCAAAACATCAGCCATATTCTTAAATTATCTGAAAAGTAAGGATTAGAGATTCAAATTATTCAGCTACATTATGATGTTCTATAATATTCTGCATATTCTTAAGTTCCTTGAAGATGGCATAAAGATCTTGATTTATTTGGGGGGAGGGTGTTACAAAAATATATAGAAAAAGGAAGTGAAACTCACAAAAATCTAAACATGAAAAACCAATCATTCTCTCTATTAAATATCAATCTAAAATACTCTGCTAATTTTTAATTTAATGTTACAATATTTAAAGAAGATCAGAATTTATACCTTTGTGTACTCAACGTACTGGAAACCCAATCTGCAGACAAGTCCAACTTCAAACAGAAATTTGCCTGTTTCTGCCTTCAGGGTACTGGGATTAAAGACATGTATCACCACTTCCCAGCAACTTTATTATACTATTTGAAGGTAGAACAGAATGGTCAATAAAATCATAATTCAAAGGAGCCAACATTCTGGATAGAGGGAATGATAGAGAAGAGGGAAACTTAGTCTCTTTCAAGTCATAAACAAATATGTTCACAATGGACTATGCAACCCAATATGAGGGAAAAGCCCAAAACTGTTTAAGGAAAGTATAATGGAAAAAGTCAAGATATACGTTGTGAAAAAGTTTCTGAAAAGTGCTACAGTACCTTGGGAAACAATAGATCTGTATAAGCTGTATCACATTCAGAAGCTTCTGCACAACAAAGCAAACAGTTGAGTAAGAGACAGCTTACAGAATGAGATAAACAAAGTGCTAGCTAAACATCTGACAGTGTTAAAAATTAGAATATACAAATAACTCAAAATCTAAATGTCAGACTAGTTAGAAACCCAATTAGTACATGGGTTAATGAAATGGACAGACAATTTGTAAAAGAGGAAGTACCTATGGCGAAAAGACATAGGAAAAACATCCAGCGTCCTTAGCTGTGGGGAGTGGATGAAGTCCCAAGTGCATGTATGTTATCTAGATGGGCATGGCCACATCAAGGACCCCAGAGTTGCATATACATGCAAAGCCTCCCTGGTCCATGTGTAGCTATTGAGAGTGTGTGCTGAAAATGTCACTATGATAACTACTACTTGGGAAATGCTCCCCTAAAATTCTGCTCCTACAAAGATAGGACAAAACAGCAACCAACAGATTGGGAAAACATCTTTACCAATCCTACATACAATAGAGAGCTAATATCCAATATATACAAATAACTCAAGAAGTTAGACTCCAGAGAAACAAATAACCCTACTAAAAATGGAGAACAGACCTAAAGAGAATTCTCAACTGAGGAAACTTGAATGGCTGACAAGCACCTGAAGAAATGTTCAACATTCTTAGTCATCAGAGATATGAAAATCCAAAACAACTCTGAGATTCTACCTCACACCAGTCAGAATGGCTAATATCAAAAACTCAGGTGACAGCAGATGCTGGTGAGGATGTGGAGAAAGAGGAACACTCCTCCATTGCTGGTGGGATTGCAAGCTGGAACAACTACTCTGGAAATCTCTACTCTGGCAGCTCCTCAGAAAATTGGACATAGTACTAACAGAGGACCCCGGCTATACCACTCTTGGGCATATACCCAGAAGATGCTCCAACATGTAATAAGGACACATGCTCCACTATGTTCATAGCAGCCTTATTTATAATAGCCAGAAGCTGGAAAGAACCCAGATGTCCCTCAACAGAGGAATGGATACAGAAAATGTGGTACATTTACACAATGGAGTACTATTAAAAACAATGACTTCATGAAATTCACGGGCAAATGAATAGATCTAGAAAGTATGATCCTGACTGAGGTAACCCAGTCACAAAAGAACACAAATGCTATGCACTCACTGATAAGTGGATATTAGGCAAAGAGCATAGAATACTCACAATACAACTCAGGGACCACATGAAGCTTAAGAGGAAGGAATACCGAAGAGTGGATGCTTCAGTCCTACTTAGAAGAACAAAATAATCAAGGGAAGTAAAGGGTGGGAGGAACTTGTGAGGAAGAAAAGAGGAGGAGGAGAAAGAGAGAGTAAGAATCAGGTATGAGAGGAGATGGAAGATTTGTACAGAGGGTCAGAAAATTGAACAGAGGTGTGTAGCAATGGAGCATGGAGAACTGGGGGTAGCAACCAGAAAGTTCCAGATGCCAGGAAAACAAGAACCCTCCAGGACCCCATGGGGATGACAATAGCTGGAACATCCCACAAGAGGGAGAGAGAGCCTGTAGAGACTATATGCAGAGTTTAGGCATGCTATCCCCTCACCCCCATTGAGGGATGGAGCCTCCCACCCAACTCCAAAATTTTAACTGGAATTACTCCTGGTAAAGGAAGTACAGGGACAAAGAGTAGAGTACAGGCTAAAGGAAAGGCCATACAGAGACTGCCCCACCTGGTGATCCATTCCACATGCAGACACCAAACCCAGACACTATTGTGGATGCTAAGAAGTGCTTGCTGACAGGAACCTGATACAGCTGTGTCCTGAGACACTCTGCCAGATTCTGAGCAATACACATGCATATTCTCACAGCCAACCATAGGACTGAGTACAGCCACCCCAATGGAAGAGTTAGGGGAAGGACTGAAGGAACTGAGGGGACCTTATCTGGCATCAATGGAGGGGAGGCTCTAGGTCTTTTGAAGGCTTGATGCCCCAGTGTAGAGAGGAATGCTAGGGCGGTGAGGCAGGAGTGAATAGGTGGATCAAAGAGCACCCTCATAGAAGCAGGGTAAGGAGGGATGAGATAGGGGGTTGCAGAGGGGAAACCTGGAAAGGGGATAACATTTGAAATGTAAATGAATGAAATATCCAATTTTTAAAAAAAGCCCAAAATGGAGCAATTACATGACACATCTATATCATCCCTAAATACACACACACACACACACACACACACACACACACACACACACACAAACCCTGTAAGTCAATATGTAACAGAGATAGTTGTACATTTCTATTTTGCTTCACTCTTTACAAGAAAGGTATCCATCAACAGATGTATGCATTAAGAAAATATTTTATCTGTATACAGTGGGGCATTATGCAGCCATAAAGAATTACAAAATTATGTTGTCTGTGAGAAAATTGATGTAACTAAAGATCATCAAATTAAACCACATAAGCCAGAATCAAAAACACAAACACCACATATTCTCTCTGTTACATAAATACACTAGTACATTTGCATACTGGCAAAGACAGGAGAAACTTTGCTTTATTCTGTGCAGGTGTGGCCCAAGTTCATGTTTTGTAAAACAGGAGCAGTGACTTATGCTTGATTGATAACCGTACACTTACATATTATTAGTTAATCCATTATCCTGTTTTAAAATTGCTTAAGGGTTTTCCATTTAGATGTTCTCATAGTTTAGTTTGCACCAGAAACACCCAGAGTGGCTTATAAAAATACAGACAGATGAGCCCTGTTTGCAGGACTTTGACCCATTATATCTGGGTTTGGATTCCTAAGAAGGTGTTACATGATAATCATGCTGCCGGCTCAGATGCTGCACTCTGAGAATCAAATAAGGTCTTGGGCTAAGCAACTAGACTCAGTTTCCTGCAAAACCCTATTATCTCCTCCAAACCTGCCACTATTTAATAAACAAATTATAGAAGCTGTATGTGTGCCTTGAAATTGTGGGATGGGGCTGAGTAATTTAAAGTGTGATTAGCATGTACAAGGCTCTTGCTTCAATTCCAAACAGCAAAACTCTTTATAAGTGAAGAAAAAAGGAGAACTTTTAACCCACCATACGCAAAATACTATTTTATATAGAAAATGTGACTATCATTGGGATATTTTACATTCTTTGCTTTGGAAGAAAACATGCTTTACACTGACACAGCACACACCAAGTGTTCAGTTGCCTCAGGCAGTTTAAGCACTCTATTAATGTTGCAGTTCAGCAAGCTAGACCACTATCAGTGTCTTTAAACGTTTTATGTTTAAACATAATAATTTCAAGTTGAAATGAAAAATATTTAAATATACATACAAAATAGCAGAGAGCAAAAATTTTCAATGAATGGAAGGAAGGCCAAAAATTAATTGGTTTTTGTCTATGTCATTAGAATAGGCATTCAGTTATCCTATTCAATTTATATACACCATCTTCTACAGACTTCCCTTTGGTAAAGTAGTGTTACTGTATAGAAGACAGCCTCATCTTTATTTAAATAACATTAGCATCTAGGGTGCTAAGATAATCTAGGATAGCATAAAAGATGTTCCTTAAGCTAAGATGGTTAAAATTTTACCAAGTCACAAAAAGTAGATACATGGTGTTTACCTTTACATCAAATACTCATTAATAAAGATAAAAAAACACAAGGAAGAAAAAGAGTGTGAAATTATCTAATAATCTCACAGTGTTTATTTCACTGTCTGTGCTTATTTTGTATATTTACTTATCTATAACAAGAATAATGTTTTTAAAAAAGCAATCACTATGCACGTTCAATAAATTATTTTGCTCAGTGAATAATGGTGAATGGATATCTTTTACATGCTCTTTATATCACTTATAAAGTCATTTTACAAGTTGACTGGCTGTGCCACAATCTGGCCAGCTGTCTTTTACTCATGGGTTGATGATGGACATTTTCAGTTTTTGAACCTGGGTGCCACCATGTACCCTAGACTGGCGTCAAACTCCCAGGAACCTTTGTGTTTCATCTTCCCTGGTGCTGTAATTACAAGTGTGCACCACCAAGCCTGACTCAGTAGCCTTCTCTTAATGAACAATTGACACTTTTATTCTAAAAGCAATGTTGACGTTGACATGCAAATGAAGAAATGACAGACCTTAGGTGACAATCTCCATGCCACATCTCTACTTCACCGTTTCTTATCAACCTTGCTCTTGCTTCCAAGTACCGATTTCTGCGACTGCTAAGGCTTCCCTTTCATTTCTGTTTTCTTTTCTTTATTCATCCCTTGTGTATTACATCCCAACTGCGCTTAGTCCTCCTGTTCACCTCTCAGTACCTCACCCACCTGCTCTCTCCCCTAGATCCACTCCTCCTGTTTCCCTTCAGAAGAGCAGGCCTCCCAGGGATAGCAACCATCCAGCCTTGATACGAAGGTATGTCCTAAGTATAATTGTAACTGCCAATGTTTTTTTTTAACCTTTATTGTTTATCAGAGATGCTTCATCAGGCTTGTGTTCTTATTGGAAAATCATGAGCCCTAACTTCAGAAAGGAACAAAGTAGGATACGAACAAGGGCTAAAGGTCCTCTTTTAACCATCTCCCCGGATGATTCTACTGCATTCCCTAAAGGACCATAGGTTCCATTATGAAATAAAATTGATTGTATATTTCATTTGCCTGCATCAACTGCTCAAGGAAACATTCTGAAATAAGCAAATGCAAACAAAATTATCACTCTAAACCAAATTTCTACTTCTAGCAGCCAAAAACTATTTTTAAACTCCCTATAGTTCTTATTATAACAAGCTTAATATTCTAGTACATATTTTCTTTCCCAATACATTTTTTAAAAAGGACATGTGGTTAGTGTTTTGCATGTTACAAATGTAAGGTTCAGCTTTGCAGCTGATTGATAGCAAAGCATAAATTCCTACGGACATGGATGGTATTTGGAACATTGCGAATAACATCCGAAGTCACCATCAGACACTGGTAGGTTAGCACAAATGCTGTGGACAAACAGTATCCATTACCTTTAATTTGGTTTTGAAGAGGTAGAGACCTGAAAGAGTTAAGTATATTTCGTGAGACTTTCCTACTATCGCGTAAAATTTCCAGCACAAATCAAATCCAGATTTAATCAGCCTCTCTCCCATGGCAGCTGCCAGGAAACAGACAGTCCAGGGAAGTATCACAGCTCCTCCACTTTGTTTAGAGGCCGAAAAATGATGAGCCATAAAGAAACTCAAATTCTAAATCTTTGATGCAACTTGTGAAAGATTCCACAGTAGCAGGACACCAGCCCTTTTCCTACTTCTGAAAGGAGACAAAGGAAATTCCAACACTATTTCTGCTTAGAAAATCAAAGGCAACTGTGAACCTTATTATCTCTGAAGAATTATTCTGAAGACTTAGAAAAGCCCCATTGCCTATGGTCAATGATTTTCAGCAAGAATGCAAACAAAACAAACTACGTTTAATGATACATCAATCCACAATGAATCTTGTCACAATAAAAGAAGAGTGGCTATAGCAACATTATTATTACAAAGACCTTCTATTGCATGATAAGATTAGCATTACCACATAGTGACTTTGTCTGATTTTGGATCTCAAAAATAGTCACACTTTTTACTGCTCAGCCTTGTGTCTTTGCACAATCTTTGACAGAAAAGGCAATCTCTACCATTCCTTTTGCATCAGCTCTGGAAAAAACACAGACATATGATATTTGCCCAATATGCTTATTAAATGTACCACATATGCTCAGGCAAACACTCACCTCTGTTGTATGACTTTTCTGTTTGGTTTTCTGTGACACTACTTTGCTTGATGGTAAATAGCAATGCTTTGATAAACTAGTAGGCTCAAGACTTATTTGGGATAAGTTAATGCCATCAGATCAGCATTCTTGGACTTATTGTGCTTTACCGCACTTCCTAATAGATGTGCTCACAGTAATAAATGTTTTTTTTTTTCCCTACATGTAAAGGAAGATGTCTCTGAAATGAAACATGGCTCCTGAAAATCTAGAGAATAATACAGTATCCATATCTAATTCTCTTTATCATGTTGATTTCTCAGAGGTGTGGTTCATCATCTTTCTTATAATTTAATACTCAGATTAGTGTACAAGGAAGAGGTAAGGTTTGTCTTTTGAACTAGAATCACAAACCTACATATGGGTAAGGGAAGGTCACATAGCACAAAAAACACTGGACTATAGTTCAGAAAAAGATCTCTATTTCCAAGTATAGAATGATTTTGTCTTGGGGCTTCATTTTTCTACTATGTGAGAAGTAAAGTGTTAGACTAGAATTATACATTCAGTAGGCATCAAATGTGTGCTTGGCTTCTTTTTAGCTAGTAGGGATTATCACAAACACATATGGGTGCTCTCAGGCAGCTTGCATTCTAGTGGATGTGAAAGACAAAGCATTTGTGAGGCATTTGAAAGTGAAGAGAACAACAAAGGTGAAGAAAAGAATGCAAAGCAGATTCAAATGCAAGAAGGAGAGAGAAGAAAGACACAGGGAACAGAGAATGAATCTCTGAGGGGACATGGAGCAGAGTCCCTAGTGATCTAATGGGGATTGTTTATGCAAGGGGTTGGAGGAGATGTATTTAAGGAGCAGAAAACAGAAAAATGCAGAATTTCTGAGGCAGATACACTTACTCTTTTCAAATCACAGTAGGTTTAGAAGAAAAGAGATGTCTAAAAATATGTTTTAGATGGCACAGTGTCTTCTAAATTATATGACCTAAGTGTTTTATCCTAGATATCATGGAAAATCTTTAGGGATTTCTGAAAGGGAACCGAATCATCTTATTTGTATTTGCAGGGTCACTGCAAGATTGACTAAGAAGTCTGCTGAAGTGAGTGAGAGTGGTGGTGTGACCTATGGCAAGAGCAAAGAGAAAGATTTTAAGTAAAGTGTAGTTGTCAACATGACTTGGCACCCAGGAGTGGTAGCTAAGGGCTGTAATCCAAAGAACTCAGGGGATTCAGGCAAGAAGATTTGCATGTCAAAATCTGCCTGGCTCAGATTGACTTAAAAGCTAGCCTGAGTAACATATCCTGGCTCAAAAGGAATTTTTTAAAGGCAAGGGTAGAGAATTTGTTGGTTCAATTCCCAGTCCTGGAGAGAGGGAGGAAGAGAGGGAAGAAGGGAAAAAGGGAGGGAGGGAGGAAAGGACGGAGTGAGGGAGAAAAGAGACAGACAGACAGAGAGACAGAGATACACAGAGAGATATAGGGAGACAGAGAGGCACATACAGAGACAGAGAGAGACAGAAAGAGACAGAGAGAGAACAAAAGAGACAGGAAAGAGGAGGATAAAAGAATAAAGAGAGAAAGGAAGGAAGGAAGGAAGGAAGGAAGGAAGGAAGGAAGGAAGGAAGGAAGGAAGGGAGGGAGGGAGAGAGAGAGAGACAGAGAGAGAGAGAGAAATAAAGAAAAGAGGGAGGGAGGGAAGGAGGGAAGGGGTGAGGGAAGGAGGGAGGGAAGGAGGAAGGGATGGAAGGAAAAAAGAAAGAAGAGAGAAAAAGAGAGAGGAATACAGATAGACAAAAAGTTAGATATCAAGGTATTGACTCCAGACATACCATCTACATTCACAAGTAAAACTGACCTGTATTTCTCTTTTCTGATTATGTCCTTTCCTCTCCTGGTTTTATGATGAAGGTTATACTGGTCTCATAAAATAAATTGAGTAGCCTTTCTCTTTTTTCAAAACTGTTAATATAATTAGGATCATTTAATCCTTGAAAGTTGGGGAAATTTTGCCAGTAAAATTACCTAATCACCTAGGCTTGGAGTCTTATGTGGAGGAGTGATTTTTATAACCACTTCAATATACTTAAGCCTACTAGTTTATTAGGTTTTTATAATTTTCCTTGAGACAAATTTGATAAATTATATATTTTATTAATATATCTATTCCACTGTTTTCCATTTTATTGGCATATACTCAAACCATATTCTCTTCTAAATTTTCAAATCTCTATTTTTATCTATCATTATATTGACTTTTTATTATTCCTAATATTACTTGAATGGCTTTCCTTTCCTCTTTTTGCTTTCCCTGTTTCAACAAGGTTCATGATTCAGCCTTGAAAAAGGCTTCACAGAAAGTAATTTAAGAACTACTTGAAAATATATCAGTTTAATGGCACCACCCAAGTCATCCCCATTATTTCTTTTTATGTAGGGAGTTCATAAATTACATATGTATATGGGTAAGTTATGCAGAGTGCAGTGAGAGTAAGGAAAGTTAAGTAATTTTTAAGAAGCTGAAAGGATATTGAAACCTTAACATTTCCTTTTATCGGGCTGAATGTATCCATGTGTACTGTACTGGCTTTAGATAAAGAAGAGATTAAAATATTCAAAATAGGCTTACAGAAGTATTGTTGAGTTAGTATAAAGCAGAAATCTCTAGAAACAAACTTTTTTTGCCCCTCAGTGACTCTATAGTAGCCATATGGTATTTTGTATGAAAAGAAAAACTTGAAAACAGAAGGTAAAAATACTCAGCCAGGTTTGAGCTACATTGTGACACAAAGTCTTCTCTTTCTTGGACACAACTATCAAAATTATGGATGAAAGTTATAACCTAGAATGTTCTAAATTTCAGTTTTGTATTTGACCTAGAGCAGAGCATCACAATAGTTGACTGGATCTCATTGTCATCATTTCTAGCTGTTTCTATACTTAATTTCCATTGATGAAAGCCTAAAGAAAATTTAATTTTAGAAAGTTTAAAGAAGGGCCGGGCGAGGTGGCGCGCGCCTTTAATCCCAGCACTTGGGAGGCAAAGGCAGGCGGATTTCTGAGTTCGAGGCCAGTCTGGTCTACAAAGTGACTTCCAGGACAGCCAGGACTATACAGAGAAACCCTGTCTCAAGAAAAAAAAAAAAGAAAGTTTAAAGAAAAATTCCCAATGTTGGATGATAACTAAACTGTAGAGAATGATAGGACAAAATATATCCAGGTGTTTACTAAAGTGATAACCCAAAGACTTTCTTACTTAGATGATAACATTGAATGACATTTTTAATATAATTGTTTAACATTTTACAAATTTGACTCCTCTTTAGAGATTTAAATTAATAGCAAATTTAAAATGAAATAAGAAATTTGAAATATTAGATATCATCAAAATTTGACTGTCCCTGGACAGTCAAAGAAGGTGTGGTTTTAATAGAGCAATATATTTTCTGAGCAATATTTCATTTGCCACTGTTAATTCAATAGAATAAAAGCATCTCAATGTTTATTGAAGATGCTATTTTAAGGAATAGTCTCCATTATTATTATTATGATTATTATTATTACTATTATAGCTATGGATTGTCTTTTATTTCTCCATTATTTCTTTCTCTTTTTTTCAATTTTTATTTGATAATTTCTTCATTTACATTTAAAATGCTATCCTAAAAGTCCCCTATACCCTCCCCCCCTGCTCTGCTCCCCTACCCACCCACTCCCACTTCTTAGCCCTGGTGTTCCCCTGTACTGGGGCATATAAAGTTTGCAAGACCAAGGGTCATCTCTTCCCAATGATGGCCGACTAGGCCATCCTCTGCTACATATGCAGCTAGAGACATGAGCTCTGGGGGTACTGGTTAGTTCATATTGTTGTTCCACCTATAGGGATGCAGATCCCTTCAGCTCCTTGGGTACTTTCTCTAGCTCCTCCATTGGGTGCCCTGTGTTCCATCTAATAGCTGACTGTAAGCATCCACTTCTATGTTTGCGAGGCACTGGCATAGCCTCACACGAGACAGCTATATCAGGGTCCTTTCAGCAAAATCTTGCTGGCATGTGCAATAGTGTCTGCATTTGGTGGCTGATTATGGGATGGATACCCTATAGGTGGAAAAACAATATGAACTAACCAGTTGGAACATTTTCTTGGTATATGCCCAGGAGAGGTATTGGTGGATCTTCCAGTAGTACTATGTCCAGTTTTCTGAGAAACCACCAGACTGATTTCCAGAGTGGTTATACCAGCTTGCAATCCCACCAGCAATGGAGGAATGTTCCTTTCTCCTTATCCTTGCCAGCATCTGCTGTCACCTGAATTTTTGATCTTAGCCATTCTTACTGGTGTGAGGTGGAATCTCAGGGTTGTTTTGATTTGCATTTACCTGATGATTAAGGATGTTGAACATTTTCAAATGCTTCTCAGCTCTTTGGTATTCCTCAGTTGAGAATTCTTTGTTTAGCTCTGTACCCCAGTTTTAATTGTCTTATTTGAATTTCTATAGTTCAGCTTCTCGAGCTCTTTGTATATATTGGATATTAGTCCCCTATCAGATTTAGGATTGGTAAAAATCCTTTCTCAATCTGTTGGTGGCATTTTTGTCTTATTGGAACTATCTTTTGCCTTACAGAAGCATTACAATTTTATGAGGTCCCATTTCTCAATTTTTGATCTTACACCATAAGTCATTGCTCTTCTGTTCAAGAAATTTTCCCCTGTGCCCATATCTTAAAGGCTTTTCCCCACTTTCTCCTCTATAAAATTCAAAGGACTAGTCTCTTTAGTCATTTTAAATAAGTGTTTATCTAATTTGCTGTCTTTATTTTTACATGTTTTTTTTTTAATTTTTAAAAATTTAGTCTTCAATTTATTTACAGTGGCCAAACAGGAACCTGTTATCTATAACATCAGTAATACTTCATTAATATGTACATATACAAAGAAAAGTATGGAATATTTGAAAAATATTATTATTCAAAATATTGCATATTAACTATAAAACTCACAGTAAGCATGTCAAATGCCACACAGTGTTAAATGAACAGTATGTTTGGCTTAAAGTTGAATAGATTTTCAATATTTTATAAAGTAACTATACATTGGAGAGCTGATTTCTTTTTAGATCCAGATACAGTTTTCAAGGTTAAATGGGTTTCACTGTCTACAATAGTATTCAAAGCATAGAAATTCCTACATACCTAGATAAATATTTTTTCTTACTCCCATTCAATCTGTGACAGAATTCAAAGAGAAAAAGAAAAAGAAAAAGAAAAAAAGAGAAAGAGAAAATGAAAGAGAAAAAGAAAAAGAACAAGAAAAAAGAGAAAGAGAAAATGAAAGAGAAAAAGAAAAAGAAAAAGAAAAAAATAAAAAGAGAAAATGAAAGAGAAAAAGAAAAAGAAACAAAGAGAAAAAGAAAAAGAAAAAGAAAAAAGAGAAAGAGAAAGAGAAAGAGAAAGGGAAAGAGAAAGAGAAAGAGAAAGAGAAAGAGAAAGAGAGAAAGAAAAAGAAAAAGAAAAAGAAAAAGAAAAAGAAAAAGAAAAAGAAAAAGAAAAAGAAAAAGAAAAAGAAAAAGAAAAAGAAAAAGAAGTTGTTTCGGTTGATGTAATTTGGAGGTTAACTGTGGTAATTTGTGAAAAGCAACGTCTCAGAACTTTTTCCATTATTGTTTAATCTACTGTGTCAAAAAGTACTTTGCTGTTTAAGAATTTTTTTGTATCTTCTCAGTTTCTATTGTGCTAAAGTTCAGAGGTGACTAGGAACAGAGTTCAATTTTCTTTTGGCCTTAGAGATCTCCTTCTAGAAAACAAGAGGCTATAATATTCACATCAGAAGATGCAGGTTGATATAGCTCCTAGGACTGTGTAGTATAAGTATAGCTTAATCCTGCATCTAAAATTTTATATATATATATATATATATATATATATATATATATATATATATATATATTCTCAATAACCATAGATTAAGAAAGCTCAGAAAGTTCTCCACCAGTATTTTACAGAACACAAAGATCTCAATGACCATATTACAGAGAAAAGTTAAAGCTATCAGTAGAACCCAGAATCCTATGGAGATGGGCGGAAACCACATTTGTTAAATCCCTATAATATGATTAGTACATGATGCATTGTCTTGCTTAATACTTACAAAGACTCTGTAGCAGGCAACCCATTGCTCCCCTTTAATGGATATGAAAACTGAAGCATGCTAATGTTTATTTGTCCAAGTTTACACAGGCAGTAAACAACACAAAAGCAGTTACTGCCAGAGGCTTAATTCAGTGTTCACTTTCCAGTATATAGCTTCTTCAGGAGATCCACTAAGAGAGGACTACCAATGTGACTACCAAGTTTCAGGTACAAAAATGTCTTCAGTTTTTAGAATGAGCTTTGTAATAACTATTACTTGGGATGAAGAAACTGATACCCAGTCAACCTGAAAATTAGAAAATGCTCATTCAAATAAATCCTGGGTCATTAACACTGGGCATTATTGTTGAATGAAGAAATATATGAATAAATGAAGGGCTTACTACAGAAAGCAGTCTTCACAAGGAAATGTTTAGAATCCATTTTTCTTGAGACTGATAATAACAAACTAAAAAGTATGAAGGAACAACCTTTTCAAAGGCACCCTACAGAGAATCCATTTGTAACTAGAAACAATCCATTTGTGCAATAGAAACAATTTTCTTTATGACAGTCTCTTTCAAAGCTTGAATTTTAATCCTCTGGACCTCTCAATGCAAGGTAACCTAATTACAAAGTCTGGCCCAAGCAAGGGTAGTTACTAATAATATTAGTTATCTATTTAGTCGCTAAAGTTTACTATGTTTGCTTTTATTTACTATGAACAGTGATGTTCACATTCTTCTATCAGACGTCAAGGCGTTAAAGTGGCAACGTTCCATTTACAGTTTACATTTCTTTCTTGGAATGAAGGAAACATCAGACATGGTAGGCTTTGGCAGAATCCATTATAATTAGATTCTCAATTGCTTTTTATTGAATTTAATTGGAAGAAAATAGGTTAGAGTCCCAGTTCTGTTATCTACTGTGTAGCTTTGGGCAAATTCACTTTAAATCTCTCTACCCCAGAATTCTCATCTGTAAAGAAAGGGGAGAGAGATTATTTGTGGGAGGGACCATGTTTTCTTTATTTTTGTATTTATAGTAACCAATAAATATAGAATCCTTTGGATTATGAAAGACAGAGAGCAAGTCTTTGTAAAATGATAAATTTAATCAACAAATTCAACCATTACATCTACAGTTAAATCTAATGTTTACTTAAAGTCTTTGTTACCTTACACTTATTTCTTATTTCTTGCTATTCTTCATAAAAATCTTTTCATCTTACTTGATAAGAAAAGTGATTTTTAGTCTACAAATGTAAATGTAATTTAGTTTAAGGAAGCAAATGAACATTTTACAGTGGTGGTGACAATAAAGGTAGTTTGGGAGATCACCAGACATTTATAAATTATCCAGAGAATTCTAAGTAATTAAACAAACAAACAAAAAAATCACCTCCACTCTAAAGAGATGCTACTGAGCTCTGTAACTATAAATAAATGCATCATATAGCTGATGTTTCTTAAGTAAATATATATTAAATGATATACTGCCATAAAATCAAATATTAAGTTCAAAAACAAAGTGTAAACCACAATGAATTCCCACACTCTAATCTATTATTTCTAGACACAAATTTGGAAGCAAACAAAATAGATATTTAAAGGAAAACTAAGTTATTAAACTAGTAAGATAAGTTCTAGGAAGCTAAATATACACTAGCACATATGACAGACTAATAATATTTACATATCACTTGCACACTCATAACTAGTTCAAATAAGAACATTAAGAAGAAATTATCTTCTGTATTTTATAGGTGAAGAAATTTAGGCTGCAGGCTTTTCAGCAATGCTCCCATTTATGTTAAGAAATGTGCCCAATAAACTCAGGCATTTGAATACTTGGTCTCAAGTGGGTGACATTGTTTAGAGAAGCTGTAGGAGGAGCAGCCTTCCTGGAGAAAGTACACACTAGGTGTGGGCTTTGAGGGTTTATATCATCTCCAGTGTCCAGTTCACTTTATTTTGTGCCTGAGGCTGAGGATGAGATGTCTCAGCTCTCAGCTCTCTGGTCCTGTACTATGCATGCCTGTTGCTAATGCTTCCTTGACATGACAGATTCTTATCTCTCAGGAAACATAAGTCAAAATAAACTCTCCTGTAATTTGCTTTTGGTCATGGTGTTTTATCCCAGCAACAGAAAAGCAACTAAAACAGCAATATTAGAAAGTCAGCATTTGTCAGACAAAGAGTTTAATATCAAGCCTGGCTAGTATTGCACTCTGTTCCAGATGTATGACCATGAAGAAAGGATTCAGAAAAATTGTTGCAATGTACACTGATATTTTAATGCCATATTCTAGTTAATTTAAAGGGCAGTGTGATAAGCAAAATCATATGCTTAATGATTAAAGAGCTTTCTCAACGGGCACTAAATAAAAATTCTTGTGATGGGCAAGCTCTTATGACAGCATTTTACAAGCAATATTTCCCTTTATGGTCTATAATATAGCATATCTTACAACCAGTGGTATATTGGATAAATGAAACATAAAGGCAATTTCCACATAACAAATGAAGAAACAAGGTTGCTCTGATTGTGTCATATCATGTAAGTACTTAGAAACCTGATAAGTTTGTTAAAGACTAAGATTAAATTGTGCATTATTGCTCTTAATAAAATTGTAGCCATACTGAAGTAGCTTTATGGTTACAATTTCAGGTTGTAATTCTATTTGTAATCTCAAGCAGAACAAGATACAATAATATGAAGTTCTTTTCCAGCACAGAGGTTTGACAAATATGTCATACAAGCTGAAAGATGATAAAAGATAAATTTGTACTGCAGTACTTATATAATTATTAATGAATATAGTAAAATATAAATTGGAACTTCTAGTCAAGAAAGTATAAAAATTGGGGTAGATTTTGGAGAATAAGAATACATTCTAGACAGAGAATTCTTTTATTCTAGGACTGAAAAAAAACCTCACATTGAATAAATGTGAAACATTGTATTAAAAACAAACAAACAAACAAACAAACAGGTAACCAAAAGGAAGATTGTAAGAGGAAGAGAGAAAACTACAAAAACGTAACATTCTCTATGACAGAAAATGAGAAAATGTATGTATCCTGTGTAGATTGACAGTCATTCTACACTGCAATGCTGGGTCAAGTACGCAGAAGAAAAAGAGATGGGATCAAAGAGAGTCTGTTGTTTGGGCTTCAATTCACATTCTTAATTTAAAATTCCAGAAGTAATTTCATTTATTACTTAAGAATCCTTCCCTCTAGGAAGAGAATTCTGTGAAGTTTGAAAACTACAAGAAAAGTAAAATTTACAATGCTATTCAAGATCAAATGTTCTAGAAAATATAGCATGTGTGCCACGCAATAGAAAGACACAGGAAAATATATTCAGGAGCAATAAACTTCAAGTTAAATAAATAGCATTATAGCTGATAACAAAATTACAGACAAGTAATTCAAGCTCTCTCAAGGGCCTTACATACTTCAAGTAAAACATCATCTAATTATCATCAAAAGCACTCTCCAATTTTCACAGTTCATCTGTAATAGGCTGATTGCAAATGTAAAATGTACATCACAGGTAGGGCTCTATAGTCAGCTGCAACCATAACATCCCATGTAATGACAAGCAATTGGAAATGCAATACTACTACTTAAGCTATTTAAGCTTGATTGCTTGGTATTTATACTGATATTCCTGCTGGAGGGAAGAAAACACACACACGACGTTTGTAATAAATAAGTATACTTGTATTGATCATCTTTAGATGACAGAGCAAGTCAGTAAAAATGAATTGACAGCAAAAAATAAAGGAAATTATTTACTACAATGCTAATAGATGAGTATCATTTTTTTCAATGTATTTTCCACATTTAAAAAATGGAGTGTATAGGAAAAAAAAACCCAAACAGAGAAAAATGTTTAACCTGGAAATTAAGAGGTCAAGAGTATAATTGGCCACAGCTCTTGAAAGTTTGTAAAGAAGGACTTAAACCCTCAAGAGACTAGAGACCCCAGGGAGTGGAGAGTTCTGGTGGGGTGGGAAATGGGGAGGAGAGGAACATCCTTGTTGAGACAGGGGGTAGGGAGGAGGTATGGGATGGGGAAGAGTAAGAGGGTGGACCAACTGGAAGGGAATAAAATCTGGAGTGGGAAAAATAAAAAGATTAATTAAAAGGAAGAGAGGAGAAAGTGGGGAAAAGCCTCAAAGATATGGGCACTGGGAAAAAATTCCTGAACAAAACAGCAAAGGCTTGTGCTGTAAGATCAAGAATTGACAAATGGGACCTCATAAAGTTGCAAAGCTTCTGTAAGACAAAAGATACTGTCAACAAGACAAAAGGGCCACGAACAGATTGGGAAAGGATCTTTACCAATCCTAAATCTGATAGGGGACTGATATCCAATATATATAAAGAACTCAAGAAGGTGGA
This sequence comes from Mus minutoides, assembly GCA_902729485.2. Taxonomy (NCBI): domain Eukaryota; kingdom Metazoa; phylum Chordata; class Mammalia; order Rodentia; family Muridae; genus Mus; species Mus minutoides. The sequence goes on along the minus strand of LR756404.1, from coordinate 745,233 downwards.
CACCAGAAAATCAAATATCCCCATTAAAAAGTGGGCCACAGAGTTAAACAAAGAATTCTCAACTGAGGAATACCGAATGGCTGAGAAACACCTGAAAAATGCTCAACATCCTTAATCATCAGGGAAATGCAAATCAAAACAACCCTGAGATTCCACCTCACACCAGTAAGAATGGCTAAGATAAAAAAAATCAGGTGACAACAGATGCTGGCATGGATGTGGAGAAAGGGGAGCACTCCTCCATTGTTGGTGGGAATGCAAGCTGGTTCAACCACTCTGGAAATCAGTCTGGTGGTTCCTCAGAAAATTGGACATAGTACTACCGGAAGATCCTGCAATACCCCTACTGGGCATATATCCAGAAGATATTCCATCTGGTAATAAGGACACATGTTACACTATGTTCATAGCAGCCTTATTCATAATAGCCAGAAACTGGAAAGAACCCAGATGTCCCTCAACAGAGGAATGGATACAAAAAATTTGGTATATTTACACAATGGAGTACTACTCAGCTATTAAAAACAATAAATATATGAAATTCCTAGGCAAATGGATGGATCTGGAGGCCATAATCCTGAGTGAAGTAACCCAATCACAAAAGAACTGACATAACATGTACTCACTGATATGTGGATATTAGCCCAGAAACCTAGACTACCCAAGATACAATTTACTAAACACATGAAACTCAAGAAGAAGGAAGATCAAAATGTGGACACGTCACCCCTTCCTAGAATTAAGCACAAAGCACACATTGAAAGAGTTACTGAGATCATGTGTGAAGCTGAATCCAAAGGATGGACCCAATGACTGCGGCTGCCAGGGATCCATCCCACAATCAGCCACCAATCATAGACACTATAGCATATGCCAGCAAGATAGTGCTGAAAGGGCCCGGATATAGCGGTCTCGGGGGAGACTATACCAATGCCTGGCAAACATGGAGGTGGAAGCTCACCGTCAGCTATTAGATGGAACACAGGGTTCCCAAGGAAGGAGCTAGAGAAAGTACCCAAGGAGCTGAAGGGGTCTTCAACCCTGTAGGTGGAAGAATAACATGAACTAACTAGTACCCCCTGAGCTCATGTCTCTAGCTGCATATATAGAAGAGGATGGCCTAGTTGGCCATCATTGGGAAGAGAGGCCCCTTGGTCATGCAGACTTTATATGCCCAAGTACAGGGGAATGCCAGGGCCAAGATGTGGGAGCAGGTGGGTAGGGGAGCAGGGCCGGGAGGGGGGAGGGTATAGGGAACTTTCTGGATAACACTTGAAATGTAAATGAAGAAATAATCTAATAAAAGTTGGAAAAAAATGTGTATTTTAAGGGGATGGATAGATGACTCAGCAGTTAAGACTATCCCTCACTGATCTTCCAGGGGACTTTAGTTCAATAACCTACACTCACATGATAATTTACAATGACTAATTACTCCACTTCTAGGCGGTTCTGCAACTTCTTCTGACCTCCCTGAACACCAGGCACATACATGAGATATACAAATACACATATAGAAAAAATGCTCATATACCTTATACTGGCTAGTTTTGTGTCAACTTGACACAAGCTGGAGTTATCACAGAGAAAGGAGCTTCAGTTGGGGAAATGCCTCCACAAGATCCAGCTGTAAGGCATTTTCTCAATTAGTGATCAAGGGGTGAGGTCCCCTTGTGGGTGGTGCCATCTCTGGGCTGGTAGTCTTGGTTCTATAGGAGAACAGGCTGAGCAAACCAGGGGAAGCAACCCAGTAAAGAACATCCCTCCATGGCTTCTGCATCAGCTCCTGCTTTCTGACCTGCTTGAGTTCCAGTCCTGACTTCCTTTGGTGATGAACAGCAGTATGGATGTGTAAGCTGAATAAACTCTTTCCTCCCCAACTTGCTTCTTGGTCATGATGTTTGTGCATCAATAAAATCCCTGACTAAGACATACCTCAAAATAAATTTTTCATTTGTGCAATGTCATGATATAAATATAAGACAACTGACAGGGATTAGATAACTAGATAAAAGTCTGGCTTTCATTTTTTGAAATTCTTTTCTTTTTATTTGTTCTTCTCTCATACACTATATCCACCCCCCATTTCAGTTTCTTCTCCCTGCACTCCTCGCAGTACTCATCTCCCCCAGATCCACTGCTCCTCTCTTTCCCTTGAGAAATGAACAGAACTTTTATTCCCATCTACTGAACATGACACAAGAAGATGAAATAAGACTGGGCACAAATATTCATATCAAACCTGGGCAAGGCAACCCACCCCAGGGAGGAAAAGGATCTCAAGATCAAGCAAAGGTGTCAGAGAATGTCTGACTTTTTAAGTGTAAGGAGAGTTTTAACTTTGCTGTTTAGTGCTGCATGCTGATAGTAGAAAACCAAACTAACTTCTGGAGCAGATATGAAATTGGGGAACTCTTGATGTCTTCACTGATTTTAATCCTCTGGTCTACTAAGAATTTCATTTTCCTCAGTAACACATGATTAGTACCTTTGGGTGCTTTTCTGTCTTTCTTTGATTTATTGGTATACTCAATTATGACTTGATTCTCTAACTTCTGTCATCTCCAGGGTATAAAAAAGAAAGTTCTGATCTACCCAGACAAAGATAATCAACAATGCTGGATAAAGCACAGTACTGTTGGTGTTCTCACAGCAGGAAAAGGCAAGAGCTAGAGTTCACAATGGTGGATCAAAAGCATAGTAGCAGGAATAACTGGGGGTTCACATCTTGATCAGTAAGTAGGAAGCAGAAAGAGAACACTAGGAATGGCATGAGTCTTTTGAAAATTTAAAGCTTGGTGCACTGAGGGACACAGATTCTCCAACAAGGCTACACCTCTTAATCCTCTTACACAGTTCTACCAATTGGAGACCAAGTATTCAAACAATGAGACTTCAGGGCCATTCGCATTCGCCATACCCAGGCTCAGGCCTGATTTGTAAGTAGTTTTCACCAGTACACTGGGTAGACAATAATTATGTATTATATAGGCATCAGGCCAACTTCCCTTTTACTTCTGAGATTAAAAAAAAAAAAAAAAAAACAAACACAAATGGCTTTGTAGAAAGCCATTCCAGAAATATCAAGACATCTCTGTGTGTCTCTGTGTATCTCTGTCTGCCTCTATGTCCATGTCTATGATCATGTCCTTCTCCCCCTCCCTTTCTCCTTTCTTGAGACAAGGTTTCTCTATGCAGCCTTGGCTTTCTTAGAACTCACTCTGTAGTCCAGTCTGGCTTTGAATGTCATACAGTTCTACCGCCTTCTGCTTCCCAAGTGCTTGGATTAAAGGATTGTACCACCACTACCTTGCTAGAAAAAAGCCAAAATTTTCTTTCTTCTTATTTTTCTGCATTTTTTTCAACCTGAGTTCTCCCATATCTTCCACCCTGAAAACAAATGTTTCCACAAAACATGACATGTCTACTTTGCTCTTTTAGTTACTGTTTTTTAGTGCCTTTGATCTCTTATATATGTGCTCAGAATAGTACTGTGTCTCTTTAACATAATGTCCCCAAAGGGCAGGTTCTTTGCTCTTTTTAGCATAATTAATGGATCATGTAGCAGCACAAGCAGCAAGGTGTTTAATTAATGCCATGACACTTTCAAATTCATATAGAAATAAAGTGACCATGTTTGTGATCATTCAAATAAGGACATTTCTGAGAATGAATGGGGACATGATTAATAATTATGCTGAGAAAAAAAGGCATATACCGATACTGTTCTGGGCAAACCATGGAGTTATTAGTTACTCTTTTGATTCAAGGGTTTATTCTTCGGAGATATCCATATCTCTTACAATTACAAATTTCATGGTATTTTGAGTCACACATCACTTTAAAATGATACTGAAAGAATTTTCTTTTAAAATTACTCCAAAAAGAAACCCAATGGACATTTTTATGCATGTGAAATGAATTAAAAGGTACTGCAGGCTGGTAGGTTGCTGTTCTTGCACTTAGAGTTTCTCATTTGGCCATATATGTATCAGGATGATACCACATTCTAGTTCAACTGGAAATGAACTCACCTGGCAATGACTACACTGTGAAGAAAAATAATGAAAAGTTCTATAGACAGGAAATTAGATACATATTCATTCAGTTTCTTTCAACAATGGTTGTCTCTTAGAGCCACTAGTCCATCAAATATAGCAACATTTCTACAAATGAAATTATTCTTCCCAAGATTGCTCTCCATTCTGCATTTTCACTTTGTAATTCCTTAAAATACTTATTTTCTTCAATAAACTCTAGAATTTATATGCTTTATGCAGAACAACTTCCCGGGTAATATCTTCAGAAAATTTAATTACAAAAGTTTTGTCTGACATCATTAAAATTTAAATGTGTTTTACACTTTAATTCTCCTTATTTTACCTGCATCTTTACCTGATGTCTTCATAGTACAAAGATACTACTGCTACTACTACTAATGATAATAATAATAGTAATAATAATAATAATAATAATAATAATAATAATAAGTAAAATCCTCAGAAGACTTTCACTAAAATAGTGAATAGAAAATTAAAGATGCAGGCAGTGGTGGCACTCGCCTTTAATCCCAGCACTTGGGAGGCAGAGGCAGGTGGATTTCTGAGTTCGAGGCAAGCCTGGTCTACAGAGTGATTTCCAGGACAGCCAGAGCTACACAGAGAAACCCTGTCTCGAAAAAAAAAAATTAAAGATGTTATAAAAAATCATTTAGTTTTGCCACTGTTCATATACACAAATGGGATGTTTAAGGCCTATTTTCTGTCACATTATGGGATTTCCTCAAGGTTATTTTAGTAACTTGTTACAAAAATGTATTAAACTCTTGCCTATTCATACTACATATTACATACTACAGGAAGTATGATGCTTAGATTAGTCCATTAAAATAAAATTTAATCCCATTCACCATGAGTCTGTTTTGTTTTACTAGACCTGTACTGGTCTTGCCAGTGTTTATTAATGTCACCCTAGTATCATTTTACTCTGCTTGATACCCGTCTACACAGGTATACAGGCACACAACATTGAGTTTCACCATCCAAATTAACTTGCATGGAAGTCAAGGATAAAAACTTCAAATTTGGGCCACCAATTTTCTGCAGAATTTCCTTTGCTATTATCCACTAATACAACCAACATACTCAACTGTTTTTATATCCAAAAATCAAGAATAGGAGGTTGTACTCAAGGCTTCCAAGTAGTCCAGTTAAGTCTTGAGAGAGACTTGATATTTCTTTCAGAAAACATGCAAAGTATGAGAGAGAATAAAATATTTATCCTTTGTGTGTTCAATACCTTTATAGATGGTTTCACTTTACAAAAAATTCTTTAAATATGGAGCATTCCTAGAACAGATAAATAGAATCAGACTTTGAGTGGAAGGTAAGTGTCATATGGAGTTGTTTTTCAAAAACTTGCTATTCAATTTGCATATGTATATTCTGTTTTGTTCTGTGGGTTTTGCATTTTATCTTTGCTATTTCAACAAGTTAAACACAAGAAGGATCCTGTCACAAGAAATGTTTCACAGTTGATTACAGTTGGCCACATATTCCTCTCCAATGGAGATGTGTAAGCAGTCCTTCAAATTTTGGCCAATTCTGTGACCATTTTTTGACTAACAGAATATCAGGAAATGATTCTTTGCCAGATTGTAAGCCAAGAAATTAAGACTGGCAGCTGTCATTTCTTGGTTGTGGGATACATTCTCTGATGGAAATAAATATTACAAAACATATGCTGTGACAAGGATTAGTGTACCATTTAGAGTGTCCACATTGAAAAAAAAAATGCCCAGGCATTCCACAGCTACTTTTCTTATCCCAGTTTCAGCTTTGGATACAGGTGTGATGGTGGGGTATCATGAAACCAAGCCCTAATAAATCCTCCAATTATTATAATCCCAGTTATTTGAAAATACCTTTACACATTTGAAATTGACACCTGATTACCTGGACCTAGTCATTCTCTATAAGCATAAAGATATGGTTTAAAATCTATACTTTAGGAGGGTTGGCTATTCAAAAGCATTAACTTCATATGTTCCAAAAAGCAACTAAATAATTTATAGAGTAATAACTGAAAATAGATCAATTTCTATTCTTCTACAGGCAGACTGCCAGTTAGATCAGCACCATTTGTTGAAGATGTTTTCTTTTTTTCCCTGTATGGTTTTGACTTCTCTGTCAAAGATCAAGTGTCCATAGGTGTGCGGCTTTGTTTTGGGGTCTTCAATTCTATTCCATTGATTGACTTGTCTGTTTTTGTACCAATACCATGAGGGTTTTTTTTTTTTATCACTATTGCCCTGTACTTCAGCTGCTCGTTTATGCCCCTGGCACATATGTAGCAGAGACTGCCTTGTTTGACCTCTGTGGGAAAGAATGTGCCTAATCCTGTAGAGACTTGATTCCCTGAGGAGTGGTGTTGNGGAACTCTCTCAGACACAAAGGGAATGAGGTGATGAACTCTGGAAGGGGGAACATTTGTAATTTAAATAAATAAAATAATTAATTAAAAGTAACTGAAAATGAGTAGATTTGTTTACAAGAAAAATATCTGCTCTTTTTACAAGAGAAAAACCTCATCAAATTTGTTCATCTAATATACCTCATACCAAAGCATATTTATTCCATTCTTCTTCTTCTTCTTCCACTACTCTAAAAATATAAAAAAACAGAGCCTCACTTTTTAAAATATTATTTTTGTATTTCCCCAGTATTTGTGTATTATATCGATGTGTTTCTCTAAGTGAATTTACCTCTTATAAACTGTAACTTGCTATTAAAATATGAAATGTTGTTTTCAAGAAAACAAGTATTCTACAGAGAGTTCATACATACCTGCAAACCAAGTGTTACTTTAAATATGGTGTAACATTTTCCTATAGTGTTAAATCCTGAACTTTCAGAGAACTGGCATTTAAGAAGTAAAGATTTACTGCATTCTTTTTTTTTTTTTAAGGCCAGTTATTTGTTACTTTGAGTAAGCTTCATTTTAAAGAAGTATTTGGGGGAATGTCTTCAGTAGAGTACTCACAACCTTCCCCTGTCCGTCCCACAGATTTTTCTAAGTGTGCATCAGCTTTCTACCCTTCTCATTCTAATATTTCCACATAGGGAAGGGAACATACAACTAGGGATTCCTCAGGTTAGTGCTTGCTTCATATTTTGAAATAGAAGATACCTTAACTATTTGGTTTAGCTGCTTAGAGTTTATATTCAGGAAAAGAGCCACTTTTTGGTAGATACACATTTTCCATACCCTCTCCAGATTCTATCTAAATGCTGTGATGAATCACCACTCTGGTGTCTGCGTATGCCTATATTATGGAGTTGAACTTGCATAAAAAGATCAGAATGCTGAAAAACAAAGTTCTATCTATGAAAATTATTTTTCTTTGTTTCATGCATAACTGCATTGATTCAATAACACACCTGAAATGAGACTATGCTTATATAAGCAGATAAATAATTAGAAAGCATATAAATCATTACTTCCTAATGTGACTTCAACTAGACGCAATGCAATTTAGAGATAAATATGAGGAATGACTTCCCCTTTTACTGAATTAAATCCAGCAACATATCAATGAAGAGAAATGACGACTCTTATGCTCTTTCACAAACAGAACAAAACAAAATAAAGAGACAAACAAAACCCCACAAACACCCCAACATTAAGGTAAAAGAAAAATATACCTTCATTTTCACTTATTTAAAAACATTTTCTCAGTAAGCTCAAAGTATCTATGAATTTAGCACTTTCTACTCTTAATAATATTAATTTATCAAGAGATTTATTTTTATTAGATATTTTCTTTATTTATATTTCAAATGCTATCCTAAAAGTTCCCTATACCCTCCCTCCACCCTGAACCCCTACCCACCCACTCCCACTTCTTGTCCCTGTCATTCTCTGTACTGGGGAATATAAAGTTTGCAATACCAAGGGGCCTCACTTCCCAGTGATGGCTGACTAGGCCATCTTCTGCTACATATGCAGCTAGAGAAATGAGCTCTGGGGATACTGGTTAGTTCATATTGTTGTTCTGCCTATAGGGTTGCAGAACCCTTCAGCTCCTTGGGTACTTTCTCTAGCTTCTCCATTGGGGACCACGTGTTCCATCTTATACATGACTGTGAGCATCCACTTCTGTATTTGCAGGCACTGGCATAGCCTCATGGGAGACAGCTATACCAGGGTCCTGTCAGCAAAATCTTGCTGCATTTGGTGGCTGATTATGGGATGGATCCTCGGGTGGGATAGTCTCTGTGTTGCTTCTGCAGTCTGCTTGCTCACCCTTTGCAGTCTGCCAGCTGACCTGTGCAGACTCTCAAGGGAATTATTTTAAACAAAATGAATTTCATGAGAGTTGAACGAGTTGAAGTTACTGCTTCTTTTTACGATTTTATACAACCTCAGTGCTAATGAATTTTACTATAAATTATAACAACTAAGTAAGATGAGAAAAGAAATGAAACTTTAAGAATACAATAGAAGTTGATGTCATTTAATACAGTGACATATAATTCATTAATAACTTGTAAGTTAAACCTTGGAACCAAGAAGTTTATTCATCGACAACTTCATGGGGCTTGTGAGTTGTGAAAATAAAAAGATACAGTTCTATGAAAGAATTTTTTTTGATTGAAAGATACTCGAATTTCCTTCTCCTACTTCATATAGTAAGAGTTATATAGACGCATCCATACTACTGAAAAAAATGTATTTTACAAAAATCAAGTCATCAGTTTCTTTTATGCATAATTTGCCATGCAGTTGTGTGTTCCTATTTGGCTAAGGTAAATGTAGTCAATGGAAGGAACAAGTAGATATTAGGGGAAATTAATTTTCCTGGAAAATAATGGATGTAGTGAACAGTGCTGAGGCTATCTATATACAGACCTTATGAAAAGTGACATAGCATTGCTATTTGATTCCTAGGAGGTCTACAGTGTGAAGAACCACCCAATAGTTGGAATGCTCCCTAGAGTTGTAAGTGTTGACAAAGGTACCAGTCTCTAGCTGAGCTGCATTATAGAAGCCTCATTGTACAATTTGCCAGGGGATACTCTGACCAGCTTGCTGGGCTTACACTATATGTCTCCAATTCAAAGGGTTTCCTCCTTGATTTTTTGAGGAGCAAGCCAATTGGAGTGGTAAGAGCAAATGACAGGCATACTTATGGCTGGCAGCAATTACCGTAAGACTAGCAGATGAAAAGGAAAGGCAATATTGCAAACAAGAGTTCATGAACTCAGCAGGGGAAAATGAACAGAACTATAGTTTGATTACCAAGCAATCAACCCACTCCACATGCACACTCCTACATTTTTCACATTATCCTAATTGACTGCAATGCTGGCCCATCTCTTCTGCTACCTGGAAAGCATTCCTTGGGTGCTATTCAGTTCGGGCTGAAGAAGTTGTCTTGGAGAAGTTCACTCCAAAATGTGACTGCTCATAATTAAAAACTTCTAGTTTCCTCAAACCTCAACAAAAATGGACCCACACTTATCTGAGACTATTACACAGAAAATATAAATTAGAATATACTCACTAGGAAAACAACAACAACAATAAGAACAACAACAACAACAACAAAACCCTTCTTGGTAGCTAACCTCTTATGTCAGAGTAGGCTACAATCAGCAGGATACCTTTACAAAGTACACTAACCAAGTTTACCTAAAGAAGTGCCACAGTTTACGTCAGATGTGGATAATTTAATCTATCTGGAAGAAATTTATTTAGAGCAAAAAATCTAATGGTATAGATCATATTTCAAAACAAATGTTAAGTTTATGCAGCAAAATTAATCTAAAATAACTATTATTAATAGCTATTATTAATTATCTTTATGTATAGAGCAGCATATTTAGAACCAATGTACAGTTAGAATTGTATATCACATACTATATGCCTTTATGGAAACCACAGTTCTCATAGAAGCATAGTGGAAAGAATTCAAATGAGACTGAGCAAGCTATTTAATGTTATTGTTTATTAGTCATTATATTTCTTTTGTGAGGATTGAACTGAGGACTTCACACATTAGCTAAGTACTCTACTACCAAGCTATAGGGCTCGCCTTTTAGTTTTGCTTTGAGACACTCTTGCCAAGTTGTTCAGGGTAACTTTGAACTCACTCTGTAGCAAACCTTGATTTTTTAATCCTCTTACCTTAGCCACCAGAGCAGCTGGGAATACAGGCCTATGCTATGCCATCGGGTCTTTTATCTTTGCAACATATGTAATAAAACAATGTGTTGCACTTGAGTTTTTGAGAAAATTAAATTATATATTATTATATAAAGTATGAAGGACAGTATCAGCTGGAGGGAATGTTCTGGACAGATCATAGTTGCCATTATCATTGTATACACAATTAAGGAAGTAAGAAAATCATAGAAAGGTCACAGCAAGAAATAGTGAAGTAGAAGCAGGAAGCCAAATTGGGGCTGCACGGAGGTGGCTTCAAGAAGTGGAATGAAACAAATCTAATATTTCTGAAAAATTAAATGTTCCAGGATCAGCATCAAGGATTAGAAGCTAGGTACCACATCTCTATATAATACACTCAGAACACACATAAAAGATGTGCTACAAAATCAGTAAGGGTTGAGTAAAGTCACTTGACAGACATACGTACAGAAGAAACCCAAAACTATCTTAGTCCACAGTCCCTTAGGATTTATCTCAAGCACTAGCCAATGGCATGCTACCATAAAAATGTTCATGTTTTGCAATATCATTCATAATTTTCACAAAGCTTATTTAATTTTTTTCTAGCTTGACAAATACCTGCTACTTTTTGATGAGTTTATTTTTGTCCTTTCTCACAATAAACAATGTTATATATTCATATCCTAGACTTACTTTACTTCCTGTACATCTGGGTATAGCATACACACACACACACACACACACACACACACACACACACTTACAAATGACCTGTATAAACAGTGAGCTCAAGTGATGAAAGTTGGTGAAGGCCTTTGCTCACGTTTGATGTCATTATTGTTGACCTGACTTGTACTTGATTCCTGGAAGTGTTCTGAGTTCCTTTGATTAGCTGCATCTGTAAATTCTTCAAAAATGCTGATTTTAATCTTTTCCAAAGGGTAATATCCTAAACTCTTAAGAAAAAAAAAAAAAAACATAGCTAGAATTAAAGCTTGGGAAAATGATGCTCAGCTTCCAGAGCAGCATGTGGTCCCTGGGGCTGTACTGTGTAGCACCACACTATCCACCTTTATCAGACCTACTGATCCTGAACCATGCAGGTTAGATTCCCTTCCTGCATCCATTTCCACGCCAGCCTGTGGGGCACTCCTAGATGTTCTGAATGGCCCCCTGTCTGCCTATACCTTCATTGTATGGCCACCTCTTTGCCTGCTTCCTCCACCCCCAATCCCCTTCCCAGCATGTCTCCAAGGTCACACCCAACTCCCTAAATACTTAGACTACCCACTGAGTTCCATTGTCCAGTCCAAGGATATCCACCTGAGGCCTGATACACCATGATCATTGAGGTTGGCCCTACTCACAAGACCTGCTGTAACAGGAGCATCCAGGGACAAAGAGAGAGCTTAAGATACAGGAAGAAACACAATCAACAAAAACCAGGACCATGTGACACCTTCTGAGCATAGCTATCCTATTATAGAAAACCTTGCATAGCCTAACACACCACAGCAGAAGAAAATGACCTTAAATCCAATCTTACAATGATGATAGAGGACTTTAAAGAGGAAATGAATAAATCCTTTAAAGAAACACAAGAAAATACAATCAAACAGGTAGAAGCCCTTTTTAATATAATTAAATGATTTGTTTACATCTCCACCCAGAGTTCTTCACTGTTCCTCTCTTCTTTGCGTCTGAGGGGTTGTTTTCTCTTCCATCTGCCCTCACCCCAAACCCACCTTCCCTGAGGCATCAAATCTCTACAGGATTAGGTGCATCCTCTCCTACTGAGGTCAGACAAGGCAGTCCTCTCCTACATATTTGCCAGGGGGGCCTTGGACCAGTTCATAGATGCTCTTTGATTGGTGGCTTAGTCTCTGGCAGCTCCCAGATGACTTTAAAGAGGAAACAAATAAATCCTTCAAAGAAATACAGACAAATACAATGAAACAGGCAAAGGAAATCAATGGAACTGTTCAAGACCTGAAAATTGAGATGAAAGCAATAAAGAAATCGCAAACTGAGGGAATCTTGGTAGTAGTCAAGGACAGAAAATATTCTCAACAAAATCATAGAAGAAAACTTTCTCAACCTAAAGAAAGAGACGCCTATAAACATACAAGTAGCTTACAGAACACCAATTAGAGTTGTCCAGAAAGAAAATCCTCCCATCACATAACAATCAAAACATTAAATCTACACCAAAAAGGCAAAATCAAATTAAAATATTATCTATCCACAAATCCAGCCCTACAGAAAATACTAGAGGAAAACTCCAACCCAAGAAAGATAATTATACCAAAGAAAACACAGCAAATAAGTAACTGCATACCAGCAAGAAGAAAACAACAACAACAACACACACACACACAAACACACACACACACACACACACACACACACACACTATCACTAGCAACATCAAAATAACAGAAACTAACAATCACTGGTCATTGATAGCTCTTTAAGAATAATGGACTCATTTACCAATAAAAAGACATAGGATAACAGAATGTATGTGAAAACGGATTCATCATTCTGCTACATACAAGAAACTCACCTCAGGCATAAAGGTAGACTTTACCTCAGAGTAAAGGACTGGAAAAGAGTTTTCCAAGAAAACAGACCCAAGAAGCAAGCTGGAGTTTCCATTCTAATGTCTAATAAAATAGACTTTTAACTAAAATTAATCAAAAGAGACAAGGAAGAATACTTTATACTCATCAAAGAGAAAAAAATATACCATTATGATACCTCAATCCTGAACACCTGTTCCTCAAACACAAGGCACATACATTTGTAAAAGGAATCATTGCTAAAACTTAGCTCACACATCAAAGCCCACAAATTAATAGTGGGAGATTTCAACACCCAGCTCTCACCAATTGACAGGTATTATGAATCAAATGGACCTAACAGATACCTATAGAACTTTTCATTAAAACACAAAATAATATTTCTTCTTCTCAGAACCTCATGGAAGCTTTTCCAATATTGACCATATAATTGGTGAAAATTGCCTTATAAGAAGCGAAATAATGCCCTATATCTTATCAGACCATGATGGATTAAAGTTGGATGTCAACAACAGAAATACCAGAAAATACAAACACTCAAATAACCAAATTAAAAAATGTGGTACAGAGCTAAACAGAGATTTCTTAACAGAACAATCTCGGATGGTCGAGAAACACTTAAATGTTCATTCAGTATGCTTGGTCAGTAGGGAAATGCAAGTCAAAATCATCCTGAGATTCCATCTTATACCAATCAGAATGACTAAGATAAAAAAAAATACTTAAGGGATAGAACATGCTGATGAGGATGTGGGGAAAGAGGACCACTCCTCCAGTGCTGGTGGGATTGTAAACTGTTACAATCACTCTGGATATCAATCTGGCAGTTCCTCAGAAAATTGGAAATAGTTCTACCTGAAGACTCAGCTCTACTACCCCTGGGCATATACCCTGAAGATGTTCCACAATATCAGAAGAACACGTGTGTTCCAGTATGTTCAGAGTAGCTTTAGTCATAATACCAGAAACTGGAAGAAACCCAGATGCTCCTCAACTGAAGAATGGATACAGAAAAAGTTTACAATGGAATACTACTCAGCTGTTAAAAATAAGGACATCATGACATTTGTAGGCAAATGGATGGAACTAGAAAATATATAATACATATTTTCAAGAAGACTAGAGTTCCAGAACATAGGAAGCCAAGAACTACGGGGAATGGAAAAATAACATAAAGATATGGATCATTACTGGGAAAAGCATCCTCTCTGATTTATGGGGGCATGTGTAACTCAGCATTCACAAAGGGCCTTGTGCTTATTTCTTGGTGTTTGACATCGTATTTTTTCATGTTTTCCATCGCATTTTAATTGTCTAGATACTCACTATCTCTCCCACTAAATTGTGAGCATCTCATATGAAGGAATCCTAGATTCTGTACTTCTAGCATTGAACTATACCTGACCAAATAATAAACTAATAAACACAAGTAAACTTAAAGAATAATACTGAAGAGGGTAACATCTTAATGACTTTCAAGTTATAAATTTTCCTGGGAGTTTGATGAATATTATGGAGTTAGAAATTTTCAATGTACACTTCAGAGAGCAAAATATATTTTGGGTTAGAACCAACAGTTTCCTAGGATAACAATTAGAAAACCCCTATTTCAATACCACAGTGTTGGAAAATATCTTGTTTTGTAATAGGTCAGGGTATCTCAGAACTGTGCCATAATTATAAGACATATAACTGAACAACACATGGCAATATTATATTTATCAAAGGAAGTTACATTTAAGCCTGATGAACATAGACCCCTTGAGTGTAGCTCACTAGAATCAAACTTTCTTTCTTTTTTATTGGATATTTTATTTACATTTCAAATGTTATCTCCTTTCCTGGTTTTCCTCCCCCCCGAAACACCCTATCACATCCTACCTCCCCCTGCTTCTATGAGGGGGTTCCTCCACCCCCCACCCATTCCCACCTCCCTGCCCTTGATTCCCTACACTCAGGCATCTGGTCAGATGGCTCAGCAGGTAAGAGCACTGACTGCTCTTCCAAAGGTCCCAAGTTCAAATCCCAGCAACCATATGGTGGTTCACAACCACCTGTAATGAGATCTGATGCCCTCTTCTGGTGTGTCTGAAGACAGCTACAGTGTACTTATGTATAAGAATCAAGCTTAAAAATCTTCATCATTAAAGTTTTCAGTTAATCATTGCTATATGATCTATATTCCTTGGTCCTTTACAGTCAACAATGCTACAGGAAAAGCCTAATAACAAAGTATATTCAAAAGTTTAATCTCTAAATTTCCAATGACAGACACTTGGGTCAGTGAATCTGATAAAGTCATCCCTTAGTATACTAAAACATTGAGGGGAAAAAATCCTTGTCAAGTGCCTTTAGACTATTATCATTATTTTATTTGGTTATTATCTGGTCACTGTGCAGATTTATATTCTGGACCCTTCTGAGCTTGAATATAAAAATTCTTCCTGCCAATTTTGCCGATTTTCTATTTACCAGCCATTGATTTTTCTAGTGCATTTCTAAATGGAGCTTGAAATGAACATGCCTTTTACTTTCATTCACTTTCCTCTCTCCTGGCAGCATTAATATCCAGTCCAAGGAGTGGACCTGATTTGTAGCTAGAAGATGACTATTCCTGTTGAAACCACCCTGTCCTGGCATTCATAGCAAGGTTATTGAATATAAGATTTTCCTGATGAGGAAAGAAAAACATGTTTCACCCCATTTTCTCTACTCATGATTCCAGGCACATTCTAAGTTTTAAGAGAAAGTGTTTCTAAAGAATTAAAACATAATTTTCAAGGTCTATAGACAGACTTGATGGTGACTGGGAAAGAATCATTTTAGAAATGGTCTCCTTACTTCCAATGTGGTCTCTGTCTCCCGGTCCCAAGTTATAATTCTACCTTTCTCATTCTTGAAACTAGAGGGCTTCCTCACTATCCTCAGATAGGAGAAGGTTTATTTTTATTGAAAATAGATATTTTTCATACAATATATTCTGATAATAGTTTGCCCTCCTCCAATTCTTCCTATAAATTTTCTATTTCCCCAAGAAAGATTTTGAACTGGAAGTATAAAGAAATGATATTCATGTCTACATATTTAGGTCCAGATAACAGGAAAAATATTAGATATAATCCTAAATATATCAATAAATCATTTGTTGGTAAGAATATTCAAATATATAGGAGAAGCTATATATAATATAAGTCTTATAAGGCTTCTATAAACAAAGCAGGGAATCGTTGGATAATCAATTATTTTTAGTTGCCACAGTCAAGACTAATATTCTTTGTAAGAATTATTCATTGGCTGATTCTTCAGGAATGTTGTATACTTATCTACATTTTCATCAAGCCTAGATATTTGATTAGCACTCACCAATACAAGAATAAGGGAGGTAATGCATTCTGCTTTTTATAAGTTTTCAGAGCCATCAAGGAATTATTCACTCTGCTCCTATTCTCCCCTCTCAAATGAAAATGTCAGTGAATAGCTCATACAAGGCCTGCTCCTTTATGGTATCAATTCCAGAGTAAAGAAAATATGGAGCAGATTTATAGCAAAACTGAAAATAATCCTAATAAAAAAATGGGAAATCGGGATAAGGATCTATTTCAGTGGTAGAATACTTGCCTAGCATGTATAAAGTCTTGGGTTCAATTTCCAGCGAGGGAAAAAAAAAAAAACAATAGTTTTATGTCAATAAGAAGATAATAAATATCCATATTGGTCTCTTTCTTTTTTTCATTTTCATGACAAAATACCTGACAAGAACTAAATTACAGAAGAAAAGATTCATGTTGAATCCCATATTGCAGGGGGAGAGTGAATCATTCATAGCAGAGAAGACATTCGAGCTTATTTTTTTTTCTTCCATTTTTTTTATTAGATATTTTCTTAATTTACATTTCAAATGCTATTCCGAAAGTCCCCTCCCCCCTCCCCCCACCTGCTCCCCTGTCCACCCACTCCCACTTCTTGGCCCTGGCATTCCCCTGTATTGGGGCATATAAAGATTGCAGTACCAAGGGGCCTCTCTTCCCAATGATGACTGACATTGGAGCTTATTATAGTGAAGAGTCTTCACATCAGAGAGCAGAGTGTAAGGAGCATGGACACTTTAAGTTGACAGCCACATTCAAGGTAGATCTTCTATTTTTCTGTCTTTTTGTTTTGTTTTGTTTTGTTTTTTGTTTGTTTGTTTCTTTGTTTCCTGGAAATTCCCTCTCACAGACATGGCCCCAAAGTTTAATTTCCTACTTTTTTTTTAATCCAATCAAATTGACAATTGAAATTAATCACCACAGCTTCTATGAGGCAAAATCCTATTTAGGTTTGAAGACTGCAATAGACAGAATGTCTATAACTCCTAATTCATATGCTAAAATACTAACCTCCACTGTAGTGGCATTTGAACGTGACTTTCTTGGAGGAAATGGTAATTAGGTAGTGAGAGTAGAGACCTCATAAACAGGACAAATGTACTTATGAAGAAAGAACCCAAAATATTTCTCTTGTAATTTTTTTTCTACAACCCAGAAAAGGGCTCTAATATGATTCCAGATTTGAGTTGTTAGAATTATTATGAATAAATTCATATTGTTCTTTATGTAAACAAATCAAGTACTATGTTGTTTTATATATAAAATGCATATTTTGTATATGCATATGTATGTATGTATATATATGTTTATGACTTGACTTGCAAATGGGTTATGTTTTGATAGGCACATACTAAATTAAAAACATTATAAGAAAATAATGTGCTATATGTTCCAAGTCCAACAAACATCAGAACTTAGTCAAGCCTGCACTAAATATGCTTAAAATACTTACATTTGCATATAGTTCCACACAATTAAAAGCCATACTGGTAACGAATTATTAGATGCCTTAAAGAAATTATTGAATATCCACACACAAATGCTGCTGGTAACATGGATACTTAAATATATCGGGTATTTACCTTTGGGATCATATGGCTGTTTGTAAACTAAAGCATGCTGTCACTTCCCAACATTGCAAATAAGGAACAGATGGCTCTTACTAGCCAAGAAAAATAAGCTCAAAGACAGGTTTCTATTCCACATATCACCTCTGCATTATCATAAAGGTGAAAAAAACATAAGTTGGGGACTACTCTTTTTTTCCTCTTTTTAATATATATATGTATATATATATGTATATATATACATATGTGTGTATCTATACATACATACACATATAAATTTACTTTTACTTTGAAGTTGCTTTTATATTGCTTTACTGTCTCTGGTTACTTGCATATGAAATTCTTCCATCTGTTGGGTTTTGGAGTAGTTTTCTTAGTGTTGAAGTTTCTCATATGTTTTACAATTTTTATGTAAGATTTAATTTTCTTTGAATATGTGAGCATACTTCCTGTGGAAGATTTGAATAAGACATGGGTTATAAGAGTCTTCTTGGAAGTTGTTTTCACCGATGCCTCTGTCTCATATCTTATACTCACTAGTTTCAGACTAGTATTTATATCTCTTTTTTCTGTTTTGTTTTTTACTGTTTGTTTCTTTTGTTTTCAAGACAGGGTTTCTATGTATAGCCCTGGGTGTCCTGGACCTCACTTTGTAGACAAGGCTGGCCTCGAACTCAGAAATCTGCCTGCCACTGCCTCCCAAGTGCTGGGATTAAAGGCGTGTGCCACCACGCCCGGTGTATTTATATCTCTTTATTGGCTTTATTGTTACATAGTTCAAGTGTAGGTGAAGTAGTAAATTATCTTTATTACTGCAACCCAACCAGTGAAGACATTTGAGAAGCTATTCAACTTCTAGTTGTGGACTTCATATAAGGTACTACAGTATAGTGCCTTGCCCAACCAAACTTATGGCCCCAACAAAGGCCTACAGCACTGTTATCATGCAGCTGATGAAGCTACAATTTTAGAGCTCCACTCCTGTGAGCTTTGTTCTGTGACTCTGGGCATGTCCTTGCTTTAATACAATTGAAAATTTGTTTTAGTAAAGGAAAACTTTGAAATTAATTAAGTTGTAGTTCCCAGAAATATCGAACCTATTCATGTTTGTAACCTGTAGTAAATGAGATTTCAATACCCTAAAAATGTATATTTGGAATATGGAGCCTTCACACTTTGTGAAGCTTTAATGATCACCTACAACTGTAGCTTACTACACTTATTACCAACATCCTATCATTTGTAGTGATATCGTTTATTCTTTCTGCTTTATCTACCATCTACGTGAGAAGTACATATAGCTTGTGCAGGACTTCCTGACCTCAGGTAAAGTTTAACAATGACCTAAACACACCATGAATACTTTAGAAAGCTGAGTGATCTACAAGGAAGACAAACCAAACCAAACCAAACCATGATCCTTGACGTTAAGGAATTTCTTATCTAGTTGAAATTATAAAACTCACCACCACACAATATTTTTTAAATAACTTAAAGCACACACTACTATCATATCAGGATGCTAATTGTCAGGAGTCAGGAAGTTCTGATTATGATCTGCATTAACAAGGAGAGAAGGAATGTTCTACATCAATACTTCATCAACATATAAGATGCTTATGTTTATATTCTAATCACCTCTATGTGTCTCCTTCAGAATCTTTCCAAGGCCTTTAGGAATTTGTTATTTACACAAACTCCTTTCTTATTCAGTGGACTCTAAAATTAGGCACATCAGAAAAATAAGGGTCTATGATCATATATTTTTTGCTTTGATAATAAATAGGTTATACTAAACCACTTCACTCATGGTAAAGATAATATCAGACAAGGAAAATATTTAAATGTCTTATTGACATTTAAATATTTTAAATGTCTCTACTTTGTAGATGGTCAAATTGAGGATACAAAAGATTAAGCTTGGATAAACTTCTACATTTATGCCCCAGACTTACTGACCTTAGCTTATTTTTTATGAGTGAAAATATTTGAAAAGGCATCTTAATTATAAAAGAAAATTTTCTTTATTAGAAAAGTTAAGTATAGCATGTTTCTAAGCAAACATTACACTTGACAAATTAGTCTGACATATTCAGATATTTATGAAGAGATCTCCTCTTTCAGTGAATCTTTTTAATCTCTAAAAATATCTTCAATCACACTAGTTTCTATTATGAACATTTAGGAATTTATGTGAATACTTAGTTTGATTTTTTCTCCATGTTAAAAAAATGTGAAAATGTCTTCCAGATTCTTAGGAAAAGTTAAAAAAAAGTAGCTAGAAATATAATTGGGTTAATTTTACAGTTAGAATAAAATTATCTTGAGAGAGAATTCTGGACTCTGGACTGCTGTCACATATAGATAGATAGATAGATAGATAGATAGATAGATAGATAGATAGATAGATAGATAGATAGAAAAAGTACTCCATAAGGCAGATAGTGTGTTTCCTTACAACAGATAATTTAGAAATAATAAAAATAAATAAACGAATAAAAGGGCTTAAGTTTTTCTTGAAGGCAATTTTTCTCTCTTGAACAAGATCTAACAGTTTCAATAAAATCAATTAAAATTATATCAATACAAAAATTATAGACAAAATAATTTCCAAAGTATACAGAATATAGTAGGAAGACATTTTTAAAGGTGCTATAGCTTTAAATGACTCCTCCATGCTCATGCTGATAGTTCATTCCCTTCAGGAGGTAGTCAAATGGTAAGAACTTATTGAACTGTACCACTTTGAAGGAGGGGATATTATGGCCTAATTAAATTTAAAACCATTATGGTGGTTTCTTAGAACACAAAGTCCTTCATCCTGTGTTATGACCCATACTGTCTTGGGAATCTACATGAGAAAACAGGCCTCTTCCAGATATGGCTACCTGACCTTTAACTTCTTATCCTTCAGAACCATAAGTCATATGTACTTCTTGTCCTTATACATTATTCATTCTGTGATGCTCTAAAAACATATATGACAGAATGTAGATTACCAAGGAAGTATTTGAGAAGATATATTTGAATCTGTAAAAACTGTACATTGATATCAAGACAAAAATTATAGACAAAATAATTTCCAAAGTATACAGAATATAGTATAGTGTATAGTGTATGTAAATGAATATGTATAGTGTATCCTGTGGCTTTGACCAATTGTTTCATCCTCCAGACTCTCAGTCCTCAATTTAATCTTATACTATATGCGTTGCTAGTATCCAGATAAAATAGTGCTAGCACAAAACATGCAGTCAATACATGTTAGTCATTATTATTGTTTATAGTTAAATATAAAGCCACAATTCAAGGCAATTTAGCAACTACTTCATTATATTTCTTTACAAGATAAATTATGATAATTTAGATGGAACACAGGGTTCCCAAGGAAGGAGCTAGAGAAAGTACCCAAGGAGCTGAAGGGGTCTTCAACCCTATAGGTGGAAGAATAACATGAACTAACTAGTACCCCCTGAGCTCATGTCTCTAGCTGCATATATAGAAGAGGATGGCCTAGTTGGCCATCATTGGGAAGAGAGGCCCCTTGGTCATGCAGACTTTA